>VUQH01085382.1:0-14898 GCA_015106775.1 Etroplus canarensis
CATATACACATTACACACACAAACTGCATACCCTCGCATCATTTTTCAATTTGAATAAACGTAATGAAATTTGATTAATTAACAAATTAAGATGGAAAATAACTAAAATAAATAAATAAATAATAAAATTAAAAATAAATAAATAAATAAAAATTTAAAAAAAAACAGAAAAAAAAGGGGGGGAGAAAGAAAGAAAGAAAATGGGGGCTACATTTTACAGCATTTGCAAATCCTTTCAGAAAAATCTAGCACTTTCATTTGTCATGATATTCATATATGGTTTCCAGAGTTTATCAAAGTCTTTTCGTTTGCCCTTGGCAATGTATGTTAATCTTTCCAGTCCAATACATTCAGAAAGTTCCTTCATCCACATCTTCATTGTAGCAGCGTCCATACTCTTTCAGCATAGTGTAATAGCTCTCCTGGCTTGTAGAAGTCCAAAGTCCAAAACTGCATACTGTTTCTGTGTTTGTAGAAAGTTCTTTGAGTATATTCCAAGCACACATAGTTTAGCATTTAAAGGGAATTAAACAATTCCGATAGACATTGTATAACATTCTTCCAGAAGTTTTAGATCTTTGCACATTCCCACAAGCAATGGAACAAAGTTCCTTTCTCAGTCAAACATGCATGTTATATTAGTTAAGTGATTCTAAATTGGCTGGTGTGAATGTCTGTCTGTTTCTATATGTTAGTACTGTAATGGACTGGAGATACTCTCCCCCAGTAAGAGCTGGTAAAGACTCTAGCCCACCCAAACCCTGAACTGGATGAGTGATTGAGAAAATGGACACCAGGAATGAGTGGTAGGGTGGGCAGACACTGAGTCAGAACATTATAACTACGCTCATAACTGTTGTAATTTCAGCCATTGCCATGGATTTCTATGGTAATTGTTAAATCTACCACTATCAACCTTATGCAACTGCATTAGCAGTTCTCTATATTCTCTATATTCTCTATATTCCACCGCAATGACCAAATTATATTTATGTGTGACTTTTAGTTACAGTTCCTTGTTTGGCAGTCTAAGCAAAGACATCTCCTGTCTTAGTTTTCCAAAGTATCCACGATCTACTACCATGGTTATTAAGCTGCTTTGTTACATAAAACGTTTTCACACAAACTCTGGACAATGTAGGGAAAATCAGTTTGAGATATTGTCCAAAGTTCCCCCAGCACACAACAAGGTATGGTCTGCTTCAAACACACACACACACACACACACTACTGGAAATACTCAGTTTGGTTTAGGCAATGGGAAACCACTCACTAGGTGTGACCAGACTAGTCACATATGCTAATCTCACATCATAACAATAGGATATCACAAGGTCTTTGTAGTAACAAGCTAGCCTTTTAAAGACTGTTGGTGATGTGGCTGCGAGAAATAACCTAAGCAGAATTATCTGTTCGGGTGACCCGCTGGGAAATGTAAAGTAGCCACAGAAAGCACTTTTTAAAAGACTGCTTAAATTGCAAATTGACTTTATCTGACATTTCGTCTTTTTGCTTGTACTCTGTCAGGTGATTGCCATAAAAGCTCAGGGCTGTAGTGCATGTGTTAAAATGGCTACAGTGATGCAGAAAATTAAAAGGAAGACAAGCCTGCATTAAAAAAGTGGGTGTTGCACTCACATCAGGAGCAGTGGTTTCTGTGGAAAGGAATCAACAGCCTGAAAATGAGCCTTAAGATGGTGTCCAGTTATTTCTGATCAAGTATTTTGATTTCTTAAGTCTGTTTATTATTTCAGTGATAAAAGAATGGGTTCAGTGATAAAACAGAAAAAGCAGTGAGTGAAGCACAGATATGACTGTCTATTTCAATGGTTTCCCTGTACTCAAGAGGAAACACACTTCATTACAACGTAAGTAAGCTGTTTTTATCGTGAGTTTTTGTGTAATTAGTTTAGACATTTAGCATTTTTCCCATGTGTGGAATAGTAAATAACTATAACTGAGAAGTGATCAGATGTTCAGGCTGTTCAATATTTAGTAACCTTCACATTACCTCTGATGGCTGTTTTTCTGTTGGTATGTTTCCAGCTCATCCAAGACATGATGCACGAATTTGTTTTCTTGCTTTGGGAGATAAATGCCATCGAAACAAGGAAACGCCAGGGTGGACTGAGAAAGGCAGGCTCTGTTGACAGTAGTCAAGTCAAAGTCAAACTTATTGTTAACTCTACTATATGTACAAGATATACACATAATCAAAATATCATTTCCCAGCCCACTGTGTAACTAAAGACAGTTAAGAATAAATTTAAAAAATAATAAATAAAAATGAGGTATAGATATATAAATATAAATTAGAAATAGAAAATTGAGTATTTATATAAAATATAATAATTATAATTATTGAAAGGCTATATACATTGCCACAGTCTATGTATAAATATTTGTTAATTAAGAGTGATTATGCTCATAGTTATTATAACCCCAATTCCAAAAAGGCTGGGATGCTGCATAAGCAATTTGAAAATAATTTTCTTCAATGTACAATCGCAAAGACTTTGAATATTTTATCATCTACAGTACATAATATTATCAAAGGATTCCCAGAGTCTGGAGACATCTGTGTGTGCAAGGGACACAGCCGAAAACCAATATTGGATGCCGGTTTTGTTTGGGCCCTCAGGTGGCAAAGCATTGGAAACAGACATGAGACATTTTTTGAGAGAAGGCCTTGTATATTTCATCAAGACAATGTTAAACCACATACTGCAGCTATTACAACAGCATGGCTTCACAGTAGAAGAGCCCCAGTGCTGGACTGGACTGCCTGGAGTCCAGACCTTTCACCAAATGAAAACATAACCTGGCGCATCATGAAATGCAAAATATAACAAAGACCCAGAACTGTTGAGCAACTGGAATCCTATATCAGACAAGGATGGGACAACATTCCTCTCGCAAATGTCCAGCTGCTGGTCTCCCCAGTTCCCAGATGTTTACAGACTGTTGTTAAAAGAAGAGGGGATGCTACACAGTGTTAAACATGGCTCTGTCCCTACTTTTTTGAGATGTGGTGCTGCCATCAAATTCAAGATGAGCTATTATTTCTCATGAAATAGTAAAATTCAAACCAACTCAGCATAAGCCAAATGTAAACGGACAGTACCCACTAACGTTAGCTGGCAGTCGCGGTTAGATAAGGTAAAGAAAACAAACGTTTTATTTATAATAAAAAATGAGCAGAAGCTATCGATGTCTGATGTTTTGATGCCCTGACGCTCACAATAAAGACTTAAACCGAAGCTAGCTTTCTTTGATCAACATTAACACACGTACCCTTAACCATCCTTCTACCAGACATTAAACTTACCTTTAAGGTTGAAGCGTACTGTTTCGACTTGCAATAGTTTTAAGGGGGTGAGCCCGAAGCACCAATGGTAACTAAGGCTGAAGTCGCCGGCTAGCTAGTATCCGCTGACTTCCGGAAACAGAACTAGCCTTGGGTCAGAAGCAGTAAGCCAACCAGTTTGACTTCTTCAAAATAAAAGCTTTAAATCTGGCTACCCCTCTGCCCAAAGAATTTTACACTCAGCAGGAAACCAAAAGTTTCAGGAAATGATTATTTATTTAGATAAACCATAATAACCGTAAGAAAAGATGACCAGTTGCTCAAACATCACGCACAGCAATCATTCACGGACTTTTTACAGTTTCTATGATGTTTGGTAATACCAAATAAGAGGATGGCATTTGCAACATAGTGAAGAGTCTGAGAAACATGTAGGGTTGTTGAGAATGATTTAGTGCAGCTGTAAGATGCCACAGAAGGAGGAGGACTTGGTACTATTTGGTGATCTTATTGAAAGTAAACATGCTCCATATTGGAAGTCACTTATTTCCAGTTCACAACTTCTAATGGGTTTGTGCACAAAGACATGAACTGCCTCAGTCATACACAGATAAGAAAACATTTACCTCAACAGCCAGCATGTTAATACTGGAAAGCTACCCAAAACCCATTCGTTTTACAAACTGTACTAACAACTGCAAATAACCCGTTTCTATGTCAGTTCATGGAGGCTACATGTTGTTTTGACTTGACATAATTTATGAAATAATTCATAAGTTAAATCAAACTGAAGTAACCATTTTAAAAAGGTGGTGTTTAACACAATGGCACAATTCCAGGACTGGTCTTGATCAACTAGGTCATAATGAGTATAAAAAGACATTAAGACACATTTACAAACATGTACGGTTAGGCAGACAATAAAGCACTTATAAATAACAGGAAAAAAGGATCAGATTAAAATTATATACACAACATTTAGGAGGAGCAGAAGTGTGAATAGGTGTTGTCAGACAGATGAAGGGTAGTGGATGAGTCTTCAGCCTACAGTGAGGCAAGAGAAAGAAAACTTGTGTTAGAAGACAAAATAAATGGCATTTGTTGTTGTGGATTATTTCATATTTTGCAGCCAAATCATAAAAATCTACTTTCCTTAATAACAGAAATTCTCATACTGGAGTCACATTGAGTCTTTAATAAAGCTGCGCCTAAATGTCAACGTACCTTGAAATCCTTTTATCTTCCAGAGCCAGTACTTCTGTCTTCAAAGATGGTAATTTCAACCTTGAAGGTTACAAGTTAAGGAAAATACAAAACTCTACATTAATATCTTATAAGACCCCCAATGCAAAAAAATAAATAAATAAATAAAATCAGAATTTTAAGGGGTACATCCACACAGTAAAATACTGTAATATCTTGCCTGATGCAATGCATGTTTGAAACACTGGCACCGAATATATACTTGTGTCAAAATAAAAGAGGGCTATTTTAAAATTATTTTATCCTGAAAACTACTTGAGCTAGCTCTTTAAATTTTTTTTTTTTTTTTTTTTTAGAGGAAACATCTGGCGTTATGGCTCCAGTGTCCTCCAGTGTAGTGGTTTATTTGTCTCACATACAGAAGGTCCCTGGTTTGCAACTGGAAGGAGACACAAGCCAGTGTACCCTCATACCAGTCACAGACTGAAATAAATGGGGAGGTTTGTGTCAGAAAGGGCTTCCGACATAAAATCAGTGCCAAATCACATATGGTGATTAATATGCTGTGGTGATCCTTTAAGCATAAATGGAGAATTTGAAAGTATCAATCTGTTGCCATGCCCCTATGAAAATGGACTCTCAGTAGTGTAGCTCCAGTTAACATAGAAAGATGGATGCACTGCAGTTACACTGTAGTGGCACCTCACACATATACTCTTCTTAGTTAGCCAAGTGTCTTCTCCTGTTCATGAAGATGAAATCAGTGGTTCATTGAGATAAAACAGACAGATATAATCTGGGTCAGATTTGGGTGAACAAACTGATGTGGTGAAGATTTTTGATTTCTGCATTAAAAGCTAGAAAAAAAAAATCTAGGGGGAAAAAAGATCCCAATTTACTTCTGGATCAGACCAAGAGGTCAGAAGAGCTGAAATTAAATAGCAACCTAACACTCCTCTGATGGTACAAAGTATACACCTACCAAGTGGCTATCAAAATCTGTAAGAGTTATTAAGATAATGTCATAAATCTCTACAGTAGATATGGAGGCAGTGCAGCTGAGTCACAACCATAACATCTCCTGACTTTTGTCTGGAAGATATAACCGTGATGACTATAATACATACACTGAAACAACATAGCAGTAAAAATAGGGATCCCACTTTTCGCCCTTTACAGAAAATGTTCCATGAGGTACGAATACTGTGGCATGTAGTTGATTTTGCAATCTAATCACGAGTTATTTTGTACTGGTGTACATAAGATAATGCGAGCGATGGTTCAAAACAATCATTCAACTTAAACTACTGACAGCTCAGTGAACACTTAATTTTGAATTAACATGTTAACTTAGGTGCTCATAAAGTGTCAGAAACACACTGATCAAGCATGTGGGTGTAAATAGGTTGGGTGAGTCAGGCAAAAGGAAAAAAAACTGCTGCGAAGAAATCTGATTAGCCTTGTTATATCACCATGTAAAACTACCAATGTGTTCTCAGGAAAACAACACATTTGCCCTAGTGAGCATGCAATTAACCTGGCATCAGGTGAAGGATACAACTCTGAGACCTCTCTCTATGGGGTCAGTCAGCAGCAAGCCCCTAGGAGCATATATCTTCTCATTCTGGTCCTTAATGTATCTGGCAATCTTCTTTAACACCTGAACACAGAAGGACAGAGAGCACAACATAAGATAAGCAGTGATGTATAGATCTTCCTAACTCAACAAGGTTCAACACAGTTTACATGATCCACATGGCGCTAAAGCAATTTTTTTACCTTCTCATAATGTGTCTCCATGCACAGGAAGATGGTGTAGGCTGTTAGGCAAGCCAAGCAGCCTTCCAAGTATGACTTCCCCCCAAGTTTTTCTGCTTCTGCGTACAGATTGTTTAGCGTCTGAATGGTCTCCTCAAACAGCTGTTTATCGAGCTGAAAGCACATCAACAGTCTGATTAACGTACATTCAAACCTGCGAGAAAACATCCGTTTAGGTAAACACTGTACACACCCTCGACTCAAGTTCTGAGGGGAACTTGGTCTGGAACTTGCATATGGTTCCTGAGCTGTAGTCTCTCTGGACGAACACCTTGGAGGAGACAGCTGGCTGCTGGAGATCCTGTAAGCTGTGGGTCTGAAAAAAAAAGAAAATAAATTAAAGTGGCTGGCCTCAATGAGCAGAGAGATTGAAACGACAGCTTCAATTTAGGATAAATTTACCCAACAGCTCTATGTTAATATTAATTAGCGTTAGCCAAACACTACACGACGCATTATACGGGCTACGGCTAGTAGAAACTACAATAATTGACTTCTCAACCTGTAAAATCCTATCACAAATACGGCCTGCATCACGCTGACACTGTAAGAAGTTTTTAAAATTCTACAAATCACCACAATCCGCTTCTGATACGGGCTAACGTTAGCTCATAACATGTTAGCTTATGCTTGCGACCTACCAGCGTCGCCGGAAAGTGTGGCAATCAAAGCTTTTATGTTCACCCTAAACAACAAACCTCACCGGACCCGCAAATGTATGAAAAGCTCATTTTCTTCAACCCTTTTAATCAAATAAGGACTACAGGCTTACCTCAGCCATAGCGGACGTTTCCCCTGTAGCTGCTGCGCATATATTTCTCTCCTGATACAGCAACAAGCCGATATGACTGCCGGCCCGAGCTTTTCATAATAAAAGCAGATCTTTCCCAGACTGCTTGGTAAAGAAAGCTCACCAGAATCAGAATCAGAATACATCATTAATCCCTGAGGGAAATTGCTTATGTTACAGACACTCCTATAAGTATACTTAAATATGAAAATGAAAAATAAATATAAATATGTACATATATACCAAATATACAGTGTGTAGCATAGCTGGCAACTGGATATAGGACGAAGTATATGAATATGCCATAATATGAATTCTAACAGTTGTCAAATAGGGCTGTCAGCTGTGTACCAACCTGACTTGTGCACAACACAACTGATGGTCCCAACCCCATTAAACCAAGAAATTCTACAAATGAACCCTGAAAAGGCACACCTGTGAAGTGAAAACCATTTCATGTGACTATCTCATGAAGCTCACGGAGAGAATGCCAAGAGTGTGCAAAGCAGTAATCAAAGCCAAGGGTGGCTGTTTCGAAGAATCTAAAATAGAAAACATGTTTTGAGTTATTTCACACTTTTTTCTTCACTACATAATTCCATATGTGTTCATTTATAGTTTTGATGGCTTCAGTGAGAATCTGCAATGTAAACAGTCATGAAAATAAAGAAAAACCATTAAATGAGGTGTGTCCAAACTTGTGAGCACAGGTAGCAAGAGGGTATAGAATTAAGACATATACAGTCACAAAGTTAGATATACAGAATGAGTGAATATGGAGTGAAAATATATAAATAATATAAAGATATGTGAATGTTATATATACGTGTGTGTGTGTACTGACTTTAGATTAAACTGCCCATAAGGATAAGCTAAACAAACAGCAGCCAAGAGAATAGTGTCACAGGGAGGAGTTGTAAAGTTTGATGGCCACACATAGGAATGATTTCCCAGTGCCGTTCTATGGAGCATCGTGGTTGAATGAGTCCGTTGCTGAATGTGCTCCTTTGTTTGTCCAGCACGTAATGGAGAGGGTGCGAGGGATCTTTCAGAACAGTGCTAGACTTGGACAGCATCCTCCTTTTTAACACCACTGTAAGCGTCCAGCTCCACACCCATGTTACTGGCCTTACAGATCAGTTTGAGTCTATTCTCAGTCTGCTGCACCAGCACACTACAGTATAGAGGATGGCACTGGCTACCACAGAAATCATTTTTGCTCATCACTTTTACCTTGTGTATTATATTAACTTTGGGTGACCTTATTCAATATATACTTTACACCCAGTCTAGTAGCAAGGAAATACTGATTTTAGCCCAAATCATAAGAATCTGGTGTGCACACCCCTCCTCAGCATGTGGTTCATTTTCTGGCAAGTTTGCAGTTTTCTCATAAATTTACCAGTTTTCTTGTAACTTAGTGAATTATGCGTGTCAGCACAGATTATCATTAATGATTAAGCTTGTTATAGTTAAAATAGTTGAGTTCTTCACCTAAGAAGAATTTATAGTTTGCACACAAAAGTACAACTGTGAATAAGACTAGACAGATGTAAATCTCACTTCTGCCAAGAAACCAACTTGACAGTGCCAATATTTTATTATGAAATACGACACACCCAAGCAGGATGTGCTTTTTGTTTGACCAGCTTCCGGTAGAAGTGAGGTCATTCCAAAGGCCTTTTTGTCTGACTGCATTTCTGTGACTTAAGATTGCTGAAAAAGTTATGGATGGAGCTATATGAACATTTTACAAGAGGGTCTGGGCTCAATTTGGTGAATAACTTGGAGGTTTTAGGATTTTTTTTCATGCCAGACATGGCGGTATGGAATCTTAGACCGCACATCTAAAGTCTTTAGTGTCCCATGTTCCCATCAACTGTTTAAAAACCAAGTACCCAATGCCTTTTATAATATCCATCCAATAAGTCAGCCAGTATTAAAAGTACGATCTCGCTTAAGTTGAATGTCATGATTTATACACACAAGCCTCCAACTACTAATACGGCACAAGACAAGTGACACTAGCATGTGGATGTTAGAATTGTTTTTATTTAATCATGTTCTTGTTAGACTCAGATGTGGTTCTGCTCGCTGTATTTTATTAATCGAACAGACCGAAGCCCATGTCATCATCCGATTCCTCAGACTCCTCCTTGGCCTCCTCTTTAGCAGCAGCTGGAGCTGCAGTGGTCTCTGCAGCTGCTGCAGCTGGTGCTGCCACAGCAAAAGCAGATGGGTCAGCCAGGAAGGCTTTGACCTGTGGGAACAAAAGGTATGATGTATATTTTCTACCTACATCAAGCAGCTTTCCATTCATGCACAAGATTAGATTTTAGTATGACTCAAAAATTATGTTAACCTTTAGCATATCAAGAGCTGTCTGAAGCCAAGAATCCTTGACTGGCCATTAAAAAAGGCAGCCAGGGATAGAAAGAACATGTTGCTTTTTGCAGGGTGATCGACAATGCAGCACTAAACAAGCTACACTGAAACCTATCCTGCAGGCTATCAGAGGACATAATGCAAAGGCATACTTTGTCTGCCAGGGGGAAGGAATAGTCCGTTTCCACAGCGACAGCCAGGACTCTCTTGTAGCCATTGATGATGGAGTGGGGAATAGAAGCCAAAGTGGGGTAGCCAATCTCCAGACACACGCTGGCGATGTTCCTCACACCCTACAGAACACAAAATACATTATGAGAAACTGACAATTCAGATACAACCGATTCTAATAAAGTTTACTTTGGCTGCATCTCACCTCCAAGAACCTGGCATGCAGAGAAGCCTCTGTGATGTCAAGCACCTCAGGACTGTAAACGCTGCCATTGTCGTACACCTGCTGAATGATGAGTCCGAAGGAGAAGGGAGAGATGTTCAGCATGTTGAGCAGCGTGGCCTCGCTGGCACCAACCTTGTCTCCAGTCTTGATCAGACCGACATCACTCTGGTGGGCAAAGAGACACACTGGTTACTAGATGAAAACAGTTTGGCTCAAATCTTCTGAAGTACACATGTGAGCATTCACTTTGACATGAGAAAAGTTTCTGCATTAAAGCACACCTTTTCTTCAATAGCATAGTTATCAAACTCACCAAGATTTCAATGGTTCCCCTGGAGATTTTGGTGGTAATACCCAGAGCCTGGAAGAAAGAGGTCTTCTCAGGACCCAGACCAGTATTCTGGGCCGGCACCGTCACATCACAAGGGGCGATGGCTCCAGCACGGGCAGCTGCAGGTACCTGGGATACATTAAAGGGTAATCTTTAGTAGGACTAAATCTTTAAAGGTTTCAAACATCACTGACTCATCAACCTTACATTTCAGTTTGTGAATGTCTGAAACCTTACGTCCCTGGCAGTCAAGAGTTGCTGACAGACAGGGATAGCGAGGAAACAAGTTACTGTTTGCAGGGGGAACGACAATGCAGTACTGCAAAAGCTGCATTGTAACTTTTCCTGCAGGCCGACAAGACCTTAGATTACTGGTATTACAGTACCATTACCCATATTTAATAATTTGATTATTAAAGCTATACATGTAAACAACTTTAAAGACATTTGAAAGAACAAACTGATGAAAGTTCAGCAACATCTGATAGTGTGTAACTATCAAAAACAATATTTAATCTTTAATTTGCATTAGTTTTTAGTCAATGCAGTCCTGTAATATAAAATACCCCCACGAAGGTTACTTTTGATTTAGAGGTGCCAATTCAAGCTTATTATAATCATCAATCAGGTGAAAGCCCCACATTACCGACAGCTGCTTCACAAGAATCCCTGTAGTCAATTTTCTCTCACCTTGTTGGCCAGCAGCATGTCTCTGATCTCAGTTAGGTCCTCCTTTGTGAAGACAAAGCCCACATTACCTTTAATGTGGGGCAGGAGCCTGTCAAATAATAGGGTAAAGATAAATATGCAAACAGGACATTATTCCTACAAAGACAAACAGTTATCACATGTATGAGACCGTGCGTCCCTGGTTGTCGGGGGTGTAGACACACAGGGATAGCTGGAATCAAGTTAATTTTAGCAGGGGGAACGACAATACAGCACCATACAAGCTGTACCGTAACTAACCTGCTGTTTAAAAACTGATTGTTCAATGCAATAAAGAGAGCAGGACATTAAACTCACTTCTCCAGTGCAGGGTTGTTCTCCAGGTGGCCACGAATGGCTTTGCGCATCATGGTGTTTTTACCCATCAGCACCACAGCCTTGCCACGCAGAGACAGCCGGATGGTCTGCATCTGCTTGGAACCCACATTGTCTGCCCCGACGATGAAGCATTTTGGATAGTCATCCAGAAGTTGCTGCAATCAGAACACTGTAAGTCACAAATTTCACTGTGCGCTCCAAGGAATGAAAATACAAACTATGTCATGCCAAAAAAAAAGCGATCGTCTGCCAAAAAATAACATGAGGGAGTGCAAGACAGGGTCGTACAGACTGCCAATAATGCTAGCGATGGGCAGTAATCAAAGTGATAATGATAGCTCGTCAATCAAGATGAATTCTGACTCAATTCTCCACTGATGCATTTAATTATTATTGTCATTATGAGATGGAATCTGCCTTTTTAGAATTTCATGTGGCAGTCCCACATGTAACAGACACTTAACACATTACTCTTTCCCCCGGAGGCAATGCCATCCGTTATCTGTGATAGCGAAGACGGACGATAAGACAATTAGACTATTGAGTAAATCAACTAACCCCAGTGCAAGGTAGACATTGTAATCAATTTTTGGCAAAAAAAAAGTTACTTTTAAGAAATAGATATTTACAGGCAAATTAACTTGAAGTAGGAAACAGTATGTAAAATTATATAGTCATAAGGACAGTCACAAAAGATTCAGCTTCTTTCAGCTGCTCCTGCTGGGCACTGCCACAGCAGATCTTCTGCCTCCATTTCAGCCTACCCCTTGCATCCTCCTGTCACACCAACCCTCTTCATGTCCTCCTTCACCATATCCATCTTGGCTGCACACACTCCCTCACCTCTTGTGCACGCTTTATTTTTGATGGTTGATCCCAGGTATTTAAATTCATGCATTGTCACTACCTCTATCCCTGGCATCTTCACCATTCCACCTGCCTCCCTCATTCCCACACAGTTCAAAAGTAATATTATATATACAGGCCCTCCGTAATCTAGTTGACTACAGTCCATTTACCAGTATAATTAAGGCTATTAAACATACCAAACACAAATAACACAAGCTGTAACATGCGTGATCACGCTTTAAAATGCAAACAGTCTTTGATCACAGTTGTGATCACTTGTTTAAAAGGAATGTTAAAATCCCACATAGGCACAGCAGTGCCCATAACCACAGAAATACAGTTATGGTTATTTGATCCCGAAAAAAGCAGCAATTAGTTTTTGGCCGACGATCAGATTTTAGCATATCACGGAGACACAATGAACACGTGTTTCTGTCAAATTATACTTACGATGATTTTCATAAAATAGTTGGACTTCCACGTGGCCCTGTCTTCCCTGGGCATCTTTGCAGTGCTTCCAAGGATCGCTTAACAGCCGGTTTAAAGACAAGGATGAACCTACACCCACAGAATAGAACAGGCATGTGTTATTTGGAAACAGTTCGATAAACAATAAAAACAGCACGCTTCGGACATGTGGTCCACGGCTAACATTATCGGCTAATGCTTAGCTAGCCAGGCGGCATTTTTACAGGCCTCGCTCGGCTAAATCGCGTTTGGACACTTTTATACGACACGAAATATATACTTTTAAGTTTTATATATGTCTATCTCATCAACTCATTAATAATATTTAGCCAGATTACTACAAAGATTGATTTTTGTTAGTTTTCTTAAGGAGCGAACGAAACTCTTACCGCGCACTAGGGTCGCGTGAAAGAAAGAGGAGGAGGAAGAGCGCGAGAGCAATATGTATTAAAAAGGCAACCAATCACAGCGAAGCTGTGAGGGAAGCTTTGTTGCGATTGGTTAATTTCTGTGTCAAACACTTCAGCGTCACGATTAATACTTCCCTGCCAGTTTCAAACGAGAAGAGTGGGTTTGTCGCTGCGTGCTGCCGGCTGCGAGCTGTCAGAAGTTGGTGTTCGACAACGGGCCAGGTCTGCCGAGCAAAGTCATGGAAAACGAGCCACATTTACCTTCTGAGCTTTGGGACAGAATATTTAAGTATTTGTCCGTGGCGGACAAGTTGAATGTCCGGGCAACCTGCACGCACTTTAAGACGCTCATCGACCACTGGACCCACTGGAAAGGCTGGACGCTGCTGTTGGATTTTAAAAATGGCTGGTACAACAAGAAGTTCTGGGAGACTATTCGGGCGAGAAGAATCACCAGTGTGAGGATGATGACCTCTCAGGCGAGGTTCTGGAAACGGCTGGCCGTGGGCCTTCCTACCCTCACCACGGTGGTCATGGAACGAAGCACCCAGGAATGCGTTGAATGCTTGAAGCTCTTCCCAAATATCAGGTGTCTCGTTTTGAAAAGCTGCTTCCGTAAGTTTTGGTTAGATTTCCCTGAATACCCAGTGGTAAACCCCACACAGCTGACCTGCCTTAGCTTGTGTGGTAGTATGTATTGTCTTACAGCCGCAGATGACTTCATTCCTGTGATATCCCAGTTTAAAAACCTGGAGCAGCTGATCTTTCACAAAACGGGGATAGTCGAAGAACCACTATGGTTGTTGGAGCGTTTCCTCAAGTGCCTGCCTAAGCTGAAGCATCTCTCCGTGACTGGTGATCATGTAGTCCATGAGTATGACGATATCGTTCCATGGCGAAATCGCTTAGATGACCCTTACAGTCGAGTCTTGTCATCTTTGGAAATTGTTGATTTCGAGGAAGTTTCATTGCCTATAGACGTGATGAGGTTCCTGCCTGGCCTGAAAAATCTGACTATTTTCTACACTTACTCACACATTATCCTTCCACATATGTGGTCATCTCCTTCTTGTCGAATGAAGCTATGGCTAAATGACCTCCCTCAGTTGTCAAGCCTGGTCATTGTTCAGGGCCCCCCTGTTAGGAAGTATGCCACCTCCATTCCAGCCTCTTTGACCAGTCTCACACTGTGTGTTCCAGGGCTCACATCACAGGACATGGCAGCCATATCAGTGCAGACCCCAAATCTCCTCCACCTCCACATCAACCCCTCACCTACGTGTTTGGGAGTTGTCATTGGTGAAATCCCACAGCTGTTTCCAAAGCTCAAAAGTCTCAAAATCAGCATTGGGAACTCATCAGATGAAGAATTCTTGAGCCTTTGCCGCCTGCAGGATCTAGAATACTTGGAGCTAGTGGACTACGACGATCGCCTCTCTGAGCTTACTAAGAAGCTTCAAAGACTCACAGATTACAGACTCGAGATCAAAATCTTGCCTCCACGAAGAAATGTGCTGTCCTGTCTTTGTGTCTGTAAAATCTATTGACTATTTGGACTGAGATTTTTTTTTTTTTTTTTTTTATTTCAATACTGAAAACATGGACTCTCATAATTGGTGTGTACTGAACTTTTTGTGGTAGTTTTTCTCAGTCTCAGGATCCTATTGTGCTTTGCCATATTGAAGATTAACTTTTTCAACAGTTTCCAACCTGGGAGTCATATGAAGAGAATTTTTATGCTTACTGAAATGTTTTTAAGTCTTGAATTTTTGTTTTTTTTTTTTTTTTTTTTTTTTTTTTTTTTTATAAATTTTTTTTTTTTTTTTTTTTTTTTTTTTTTTTTTTTTTTTTTTTAATTATTAAAAAAAAAAAAAAATATTATTAAAAAATTTA
>VUQH01085383.1:0-20176 GCA_015106775.1 Etroplus canarensis
TCAGTTTAATTAAACACAGCTGGACTCCAATGAAGGAGCAGAACCATCTCAAGGAGGATCAGAAGAAATGGACAGCATGTGAGTTAAATATGAGTGTCACTGCAAAGGGTCTGAATACTTATGACCATGTGATATTTCAATTTTTCTTTTTTAATAAATTTGTAAAAATTTCTACATTTCTGTTTTTTTCTGTCAAGATGGGGTGCTGAGTGTACATTAATGAGAAATAAAATGAACTTTTTTGATTTTGGCAAATGGCTGCAATGACACAAAGAGTGAAAAATTTAAAGGGGTCTGAATACTTTCCGTACCCACTGTACACCCACTCCAAGCTGAGCATCATTGTCATGGGATGTACCATAGTTTCAAAAGCAGAGCTGCACCAACTGATGTCTGTGACAGAGGGCAACAGAGATGAGCACTGGTACCTTGGATGTTTTTTGTTTTCTGATCATTCATTTTAGAAAACTTCAAAAACTATACTTTGGGTAAACTTTTAAGACTCATATCACCATGTGGGCTGGTCAATACAAATTACAGCGTATGAAAGATCTCTTTTTACCAACATTTCAATACTAGGCTCATCTTATTATAGCCAACATTCCTTGTGTGTCAAAATAACAACACTAAAGTTGTAGAAAAAAAATCTGTTTGAGGGGAGCAGGGAGGAACTTTTTACAGATTTGGTCAATTTTATATGGAATGCCTCTTCCTTTAAAAAGAGAGTAATACCAGAAGAAGCCACCAACAAACTAATGCAAACTGGCTATTTTTCAGTCTGGATCACAGCAGTCATAGTTTGAACAATGACTTTTCAGTCTCACATGCCACGCGGCCCTTATGTCACTGAAAGTTCATTAACTGTACTTCTTCAGTATTCATGAAATAAAGACCAATTTAAAAGTTGTAGATTTTATAAAATGTCTAGATGTATTTTTTGCACTTGAGATTTCACACCATAAGTTTATAAGCTGGAGATAGAAAGAAAAAAAGGTCAATTCTTTGTTTTTAATCCTACATGCCCTATTCTGTACCTCTCGCATCACTTCAAAAATGTTGATCCTAACTCAGACATACACACAAGTATTTCAGGTTACGTACTTGTATGCAACCACATGCAAATGCACACAAACATACACACAGAGGCAGTTCAGAACCTGTGAAGACCTGCCGCAGCTGAGGAATGCAATAAGTGACTGAACCAAGAGAAAAGCTATTCATTCAGAGCCCCTTCGTGCCCCCTCCACCCACACACATAAAAAAAACAACTTCAGCAGAATGTGTTTGCGTGTTGCTCAGAGAAGCTACTGTGTGCACATGAACACAATTCTGGACAATTCACACACAGTTTATGACTGATTGCTAATTGATCTGGCTCTTTTCCAGGCCCTTAAAATGAAAAGCTGACAGTCTCACTCCATATGGACCAGTCTCTCACTGCCTCTCAATCAGAAAGCTGTGTGTATATATATAAGCATTCATGTTTTTGTGGTTTAGTGTGTGCTAAAATTTCAGCATTAACAGTGCTGGCCCATTTGTATGCATTTTCAAGACCTAAGCTTGCCACAAACACAGTTTTGTGCTTCTCCCTGGGAAAGCTGACCTGGAAAGAAGTGTTTTTCTCTCATATGATGCAACAGTTACTATCTGCAGATGCCTAGTGTCCTGCTAAGTTTGACTTCATTCAATAATGGCCTTACCAGAAGGGAAACCTAGATAAACACAAAGAGCTGTGGAGATATGGGAAAATCTGCAGGCAAGGGATGTCAACCAGTAAACAATGTTGAGTTATTACACTGATGTGTCTGTCTATCTCTTTGTGTATGTGTGTGTGCTTGTGTGTTGAGGAGAGAGAAAAAGGATGCCAACTCATCACCTAGGATCCAAGTAAACAATGTCAAGAGTTATGGTTGTTTTAACTTACAACTCAACTGCTCCATGAATTCCATCTGCTGAAATGGTCAATAAAACACTTCCCAAATAAAGCTGAACTGTCACTAATGCACATAAATTAGCACATCACATCATCCCAACTGTCCCCAAGGTAAAAATACTGCTTGTTTTTGCTGCACTGCAGAGAATGTAGACTATTTGGACAAATGTATTGGGCCACCTACACATTACACCTCCAGGAGCTGATATGATATCCCATTTTAAATCCACTGGCATTAATATGAAGTTGGTCCCTCCCATTGCAGCTATAACAGCTTCTACTCTTCTAGGGAGGCGTTCTACAAGATTTTGGAGTGTGTCTGTGGGATTTTTGCCCATTCATCCAAAAGAGCATTCATGAGGTCAGACCCCAATGTTAGATAAGAGGACACTGCTCACAATCTATGCTATAATTAATATAAAAGGTGTTGGATGAGACTGAGGTCCGGGCTCTTTGCGGGCCAATCAAGTTCTTCCACACCAAACTCATCCAACCATGCCTTGATGGACCTTGCTTTGTGCACTGGAACACAAAATTGCTTTCTTCAAACTGTTCTCACAAAGTTGGAAACACAAAATTCTCTAAAGTGTCTTGATAAGCTGAAGCATTAAAATTTCTTTTCACTGGGACTAAAGGGCCCAGGCCAACTCCAGAAAAAACCCCCATAACATTATCCTTTCTCCACCAAAATTTGCATACGATGCACAAATCAGTCAGGCAGGTAATGTTCACTTGGTATTCCCCAAACTGAGATTTCATCCATCAAACTGCTGGACAGAGAAGAGTGAGCTGTCACTCTAGTGTTCAGAATTCATCACTCCATCCAGTGCTTGGCATTGTGCTGGTGATGGCCCAATACTTTTGTCCATATAGCGTACAGATGAGTTGAGTTCAGTGCAATTTGAAAGCTTAAGGAAATTTCTTACCACAGTATCAAAGAAAAAAAATTAACAGAGACCAAATACTAATCAACAAATTTCATTAACATTTTAATATGACAGTAGTGTTGATTTTTCCTTAACGTTCTTGAGAAATGAATAAATCCAAAAGGAAGACAATCAAAACAAACATATCACGTCACTGTTGTTAAATATATGATTTATGTGCACTGTTTAAATTAAAAACTACATTTTATCATTCTGAGTGACAGTACAGTAGCTGCCGAAGGCATCGGAGTATTCTACATATCAAAGCAGCCTTCAGTCAAAGAGCTTCTCTCTGCTTGACATTATCAGCAAGTGCTGGATTACTGAGGTGTTACAGTGTCTCCACTAACTTTTACTATCAGTACAACAGAGATTTCTTCTACAGTGTAGTTTGATTAATATGTGTAAATCACAGTGTGAGTGTGTGTGTGTAAATGAACACTGGGAGTATTTCAGTATGTTGATGATGTAAAGAAGAATGCAAAAACACAAACATCCCACTTGTAACTAAAAGTCATGAAGCCATCACAGAAGTCATATTACGTCATGCTTACCCTTCAATCTCTGATTTGCTTCTTTTGTCATTTAAATATTTGTTTTCTTCAGACATTTAAAAGGCACAAGGAAAGACCTGGCAGCCAGCCTTGTCAGAGACAGAGCAGTATACAGATTTGAGAAGCTGTAAAACATCCAAAAGAGCGATGACCTGCACAGCTGTCGCAGGACTAAAAGCAGGATTGAAGACCATGATGGCTACTTTGTTTTACTGACAAACAATGCTTGATGTGATGTTTGGGGCAACATTTTTACTGAACTTTTGTTTCAATATGAATCACTGGAATTACACACGGCAGATATTTTCAGTCAACCAGGAAAATACGATCTAGAAAGATTTGTGTTGGGAAATTGTAGGCCCTGAAATGAAGATGAAAGAAGTGAACAGCATCATCTCATCTTATCAGACCAGATACCTTAAGTGGAATAGTCAAAATTTTTTGAGAGGTATGCTGACTCAGTTTGTTGATGAGATTTAGATAAGACTGACTGTCATTTAAACATAAGGCTACAGACAGCAGCTTAATTTAAGATTTGAAAAAGGAAAACAGCTGAACTGGATCTGTCCAAAGGTTCTCAAGGTGACTTATTAACACATCAAGTTTATGATGTAAAAACATTAGGTTATGTTTTTATAAGGGTGGCAGGCTAGTCTTATTCTCGTTTTAATTCTTAGCTGCAGTCTTTTTATGCTAAATTGGTTCTACCACAAGGTCCATTTAGTAGCCCTTGTGGCAAAAATGGTTTCCTCAGATGTCATTTACAAGGTTATCTTAACAGTTAGATAAACTGTTTTCAAGAAAGCTGTTTATCTTTGGACAGAGTTAGCCTGACTCTGTCCTAAATAACAAAGTGCCCTTACTGTTAAAGTGCAGATAAAACAAACAAGACATAGCCAGGCTACGCATTTCCTCCTGCTGCCTGTCACAAGGCAAAGCAAAACTAACTAGTTGCTGCCTGCAGATGTATTAAACGTTCATGTTGTACTGAAATAATAATCAGGAAAAATAATTTCTGACAAGGGAAATTCATGAAAAACACCTTCCTCTAGTTGGAAGAAACAACTTGAAAAAATTTTGATACACTACTTGCTGAGTTGTTAACATAAAAAATTAATTGGGGTCAATTCACGTTACATATCATTTCTTTTGGCAACATTCAACTTGTAAGATGGCATTAGGTTACATTGTTTGTTGCTGTCCACATAGAGTGGAAAGTTATTTATTATCAGGAACCCTGAAGCACTATTATTATACACTGGGGAAAAATACATCAACATGTTATTCAAATGCTCTTTACTGTAAGAGAAGTTGTTTCCACATTCTGACTGTTACTTTAGTTTTATGACTGCAGTCTTTGTTGTCTGTTGGTCAGCACTATAGTAAAAAGTGCTTCCTAAAATTTTGGCCAGCCCCTTAAAACCCATGAGGGACATGAGGGAGTCAAAACCCAAAAATGTTTATGCTTCAAAAAAGTCAAATTTCTGGCAGAGCTGTTGTATTGGATTGCATTAGCTTTCACAGCCATTCCTAATAAAGTGGTTGCAAGTGCATATAACAGACAGTCATCCAACTCTCAGTAAGAACATGAGAGAGCATATTTACCTAAAAGATCAAACTGTTGCTTTAAATTATCTGGTCAAAAGAGGTTTTCCAAAGTTTTCAAATCTTA
Source organism: Etroplus canarensis (assembly GCA_015106775.1). NCBI lineage: Eukaryota > Metazoa > Chordata > Actinopteri > Cichliformes > Cichlidae > Etroplus > Etroplus canarensis. The sequence goes on from VUQH01085383.1 coordinate 5,086, forward strand.
TATCTTATTTACTTACAGTAATATTAGGGATTTAATTTAATCACACACATCCTAAACATAAATCTATATGCATGTAATATTAATTTAACTGTCAGATCACTGTCAACTCAAATGGTGGACCACCAGATGCTACCCGTATGCAACGTGTTAAAAGAATCCTGTGACATTTTGAATTTGAATGAGCTGTCACGCTGAGGGAATCTGTGTGGCGGCCTATGCCTGGTAGCTTCAATGATGAATGCTGACACTGCTAACAAGACATCTCAGGGGACGCTAATAAAGACAAATGCGCAAAGTTTTTCCACAGTGTGTCAAGTGTTTGTGGAAGAAAAATGACAAGTGAAATTCAGAATGTCCTTTCAGAGCTAATGGTAAATAAATTATTTAATTGGTAAATGGAAGGCAGTTTGCCTTATATTTTGATTGAATTAAAAGTGAATTCATCCCAACCCTGCTACACATGGACAGTCCTTCTGAACGTGACAGTAATGCCCGATTCGTTTCTTTCCATGTGTTCTTATATCATCCTTCTGTATGTAGGCCAGTCCAGCTTTTCCTCTGTTTCTTCAGTCAGCATTTCATGCTGCATTCGTCTGTGCAGGCCTTACAAAGGTCATTTACCTCACAAAAATCTGTCTGTCAAAAGCACATTTTACTAAGATCATGATCAATCTTTCTTAACAGTTTCTTAAACATAGAGTTTGAGACCCCCCAAAAAGTTCCAGATAGAGGCTACATTCACTCAGTTTGGGTTTCCAACTGAAGGAGTTTGAGGTGGATTGCTGCATGCAGACTGCAGATAGGTGAACAAACAAGGTGGAGGTCTGTTTTCAAAGGAGGTCAAATGCCCCTTTTTGAAGACAACGTCAAGCCACCAGACCCAGGCGGGAGATCTTAGCAGACAGGAAGGAGTGGAGGATGAAGACAATCGGCTTCGGACATGAATGGAGGTCCAATTGCTGTGAGAAGAAAGGGAAAACAACTGGATTAATACAGACAAACATAGCAGGAATAAAAATGAGATGAAGATCTGAAAAAGCTGTAAGTTTGGAGGTGGCAGGTAAGAGAAAAAAATAAAGAGGTTTTGTAAAGCATGACAATATATTCAAAACCAACTCCACAGTCAACAGCTCTCCATGTGGTGAGGATTACAAAGCCCTAACAGGAGCCAAGTACACAGAAGTATGCACACAAACACCATGTCACTATGAACACAGCTCTCTCATAGCATGAACCAATGGCAGGTGAGCTCTCTGGTACTATGACTCATATCCTGTTTCTAAGGTCTATGAGGATGTTTAACCAATAAATTCACACTAAAACTGCTGTTTAGGTTGTCAGCTATAACTTTGTGGACATTTGGATGGAGCAGGAGCAGGTCTACACATGAAAACTGGACCACAAAGCTTGGCCTGATATGACACATTTTCTGTATGGGCATTTGTGACAAAATTAGACAAATTTAGATGCTGCTAAATTGATAGCATAGTCGAGTTGTTGAAAACAGGCTTGGCTATTTCCCCTTTCAAATAGTGAGCTAATGAGCAATCAGCCCCATCCACAAGTGCCTTGGGATTTTTCTTATAAAGCCTATAGCTGTGCTGAAACAAAACATACACTAAAGTCTCTCCTGCAAAGGTGGCCAACAGAGGGTTTTGAATCAAAGCTCCCAAGTCCTTGCTTATTTGCCATCAGCATAAACGGAGGAATCAAACATGAGTGTATCTGACAGAAGTTTTACACTGAGCTGTATGTGGGCTGTCATATCAGATTGAGGCGTTGATATAAACACCTCCATTTCCAATTTCTAAAGCCCATAAGCGTGGGGAGTGTATATTTTCTCACTGTCACTTTCTTTTCCTGTGTACAGTGAATCACATGGTTTTATGAGTGATACAAAAGCAATGTTGTTTTTCTGGGTAAACACTTTCCTTAAGGGCTGGGGAAAGATTCTGGACAGTCACATTAATATTTATAGCAGTTTTCTCGAATAAAATCCAACTGCAATAACACTGATGCACATATTGGGTTGTGGGAGTTTTTGCACTTGGCACTTCTGGTATTGACATCAACTGGCCCTGATTACTTGAGGCTGACCTCTGAAACATGAGCCACCTGGACATCTAATCAGTGAGCTGTTGGGTGCTGTAAAACAGATTAAAACTCTTACAGTAAGTGACAGACTATTTAAAAAACACTCCACTCTCCAGTGCTGTTCCCTTCAAAGACCTGAGTATGTGTGTGAAGTTTACTTCATTTCAGCTTTTGTGATGAAGTGCTGTAATTTACTTTCTGCTGTACCACTTTCCCTGTCCCTGTTGGATTTACTTGTACTGTAGCTTGCGTTGTTCTTCATTTCCCAGAAGGCCTTCTGAAACCCCATGAAAGTTATTCTGTTTACTATGAGTTGTATGTGACCACAGCAGTGTAAGCGGGAGTATTTTTTTTTTAACCCACCAGTATGAACTGAAGAGCTACATTTTTAAAAGCCAACATACACTACAATGACAAAGGTATTGGGTCACACCTCTTAATCACTGAATTCAGGTGTTTAATTCAGTCCCATTGCCACGGCTGTACAAAATCAAGCACCTCGTGATGCAGTCTGCCTTTTTAAGCATTTGTGAAAAAAATGTATTGTGGTACTGTAATAGGATGCCACTGTTGCAACAAGTAAATTTATGACATTTCTTCCCTTCTAGATGTTCCACCATTAACCACAGCAACTCAGTCACAAAGTGGCAGACCATGTAAAGTTACAGAGTGGGGTCGCTGAGTGGTGAGGCGCACAGTTCGCAAAAGTCATCAATGCGTTGCTGACTCAGTAAGTACAGATTTCCAAACCTCCTCTGGCACAAGAGACAATGCTATGGGGTTGCTTTTCTGGTATTAGTCTAGGCCCCTTTGTTCTAGTGAAGGGAAGTCTTGATGCTTCAGCTTACCAAAACATTTTCAACAATTCTGTGTTTGCAAATTACTGGTAACAGTTTAGGGAAGTCCCTTTTCTGTTCCAGCATGTCAGTGCCCCAGTGCACAAAGCAAGGCCCATCAAGGCATGGTTGGATGTGTTTGGTGTGGAACTTGACTGGCCTCAGAGCCCTGACCTAAACCCCGCTGAACACCTTTGGGATGACTGCAAGCCAGATTCTCTTATCCAACATCAGTATCTGATCTCATAGATACTCTTCTTGGTGAATGAAATTCTCATAGACACACTCCAAAGTCTTGTAGAAAGCCTTCCCAGAACAGTGGAAACTGTTGTAACTGCAAAAGGGGGACCAACTTCATGTTAAAGTTTATGAATTTAGAATGAGATGTCACAAAAGCTCCTGTAGATTTAATGTCTAGGTCCCCTATTACTTGATTCAATTTTCAATTCAAATCAATTTTATTTATATAGCACCAATTCACAACAAAAGTTGCCTCAAGGTGTTTTAAACTGTAAGGTAAAGACAATACAGTATTAGAGAGAAAATCCCAACAATCGTTTCCCCTTTAAGCAAGCAGTTAGTGACTATGGGAAGGAAGAACTCCCTTTTAACAGGAAGAGATCTCTGGCACATGGTTCTGGGGGTGAGGGGAAAGAGAAGAGAGGAAGGAGAGCAAAGGAGAGCAAAGAGAGATAGGCTATGGGAGAGAGAAGACTTAAGTCAATATATAGTGTATGAACAAGAACACTTAAGGACATATTGTTTAAAATTTGAATTACTGTACCTTTAGAACATAGGAAAAATAATTAATTGATCTGTTGAAATTTAAATCTCAGCATATCAGGCCATGCTCTGCCCATATGACCCTGTCAGCAAAACAAGCTGGATAATTCATCAAACTATCTAAGTAGTACTGTGTCAAAGCAGTTTGGATTCAACAATGCTGATGGTGGGAAAAAAATCATCAACAACAGTGGGGTTTCTTACATATTACTACACTGAAACTCAGTGGCTCAGCAACATTTGAATCTTCATTCTTTTTGAAGTAGTATTCCGGCGCTTACCTTATCTGCCCTACATTAAAACAGGTTTTACAAACCTCTTCACTAACACAAACACCACTTCTAAATCATAGTTAGGAATTAAACATGTATGGTTCACAGTCAAATAAATGCAACAAATGATGTGTAAGTTGACATTTGTATAAACTTGATTTTGAACAGGCCTGTGAAATATTTGCATAAGGCTGAGCTAGTCTACTGAAGCGACTCACTAACAGCCCCTTTAGTGACAATTTTGTAGATCCTGAAAGCTTGGCTTCTGTGAATCCAAAAACAAATTCATTTTTTTCTATTAAACTATGCTGATGCTGGATCAAAAATAAGACTTCTTGTAATTGCTTTATGACCTTTGTCTATTAAACTATGGTGTAGCTGAAAATAAAATGAGCTCAGAAAGCCATTTCTACAAAGAGCAATCACTTACAAGAAAGTGATTCTTTATCCTGCTTTCCTTTAGAGACTAAGTAAGAGGCAAATCTGAGATGGTTTGGACATGTGCAGAAGAGGCATAGTGGATACACTGGGCATTAGGAAAAGGGAAAGACCAAAGAAGGTTTATGGCTGTAGTGAAGGAGGATGTGAAGAGATTTGGTGTAATAGAAGAGGTGGTAAGGTATAGGGTGAAATGGAGGCAAATGATCTGCTGTAGCGACCCCTAAAGGGAGCAGCCAGAAGAGGGAGGAGGGGGAAGAGGAGAAGACCACTGAGTCTTCTTGTTATAGTTTGTGTGTCAAAACATGATGCTAAAAATAGAAAACACTCACAATCTCCCCCTCTTTCCCTCCAAAGTCGAGGAAGAGCATGCGTACACCATCATCTGCGGACATCTTTAGTTTTTCAAAGGGGTAGGAAAGGAGAACTTGGGGCTTGATAGAAGCATGAGCTACTCTCTCCTCAAAGTCCTCCCCATCTTCTACTTTCGGGTCAGCCAGCACAGAGAAGCCTTGCTCGTAATGGATCACCAGACGGCACTCCTGACCCCGGTACAGGCAACCTGGAAGATACAGATTGCTGATAATTAACAGGGTGCTCATGAGGAGGTAGAGGAGTAAGGGCAAAAACTTAACAAATGTACCGGCAGAGAATAGGAGTAGAACTGCTGGCCTTAATATTGAAGGAAATATGCTTTTTAAGTGTAAAGAGAGATGCAACATGTCCTTACAGTTCAAAGTCATGTTTAGCGCTGTTTAATGATACTTTAAACTTCAAAGTCCATAAGAGCGGTGGCTGTTAAACTCAAACTCCATGTAAGAGACAGAGAAACATTAATTTATTTATTCCTTCAGGTAAGGAAGCTGATGTACTTGTACTACTACTACTACTACTACTATTACTAATAATAATAACAGGGTGTACCAGGGTGTACCCCACCTCTTGCCCCATGGTAGTTGGGATAGGTTCAAGTCACCCTGCAACCCTTGATTGGGTAAGAAGAAGAAAATGGGTGGATAATAATAACTATCTAAATGAAACCATTTAAAACTAAAATTTACAAAGTGCTTTTGAATACAGCTCCAGTTCCAAAAAGGCTGGCACTCTGTGTAAAATAAATAAAAACACAATGTCATGATTTGCAAATCTCAAAAACCAATATTTTATTCACAAAAATACATCGATAACATTAAAAGTCGAAAGTGAGACATTTTAATATTTCATGAAAAATACTAGCTCATCTGAATTTGATGGCAGCAACACATCTCTAAAAAGTTGTAAGAAGGGCAACAAAAGGCTGGAAAAGTAAGTGTTACTAAAATGAAACAGCTGGACGAACATGTTATTTTACACAGTGCCCCAAACTTAAGTAAAAGCAGAATACTAAATTCTAACATTAAGACCATGACCTAATAAAGTTTATACAAGTTCAAACTATTAAAAAAACAATAGGTGATGATAGATATGAAGATAGACAAAAAGAGATAGAGACAACATAAAAGTAATTTCATAAAAATGTCTTTCTAGGAGTGATTTGAAAAAAGTCATAGATTTTGTGAGCCGTATCTCTCCCAGCAGGTTATTCCCAAGCTAATTGTCCCCGATGGCAAAAACCTGATCACCTTTAGATTTAAGCCTTGATTTTGGAACAACCACAAGTGAAGAACTTGTCCCAGGTGGGGACACAAGCCCCTCTCACCATGGAGAGTTGCGTCAGGATGGCATCTGGCGTAAAACCTCTGCCAAATTACCAATGCGGATTAATCTGCTGTGTTGACCCCTTGGTGAAGAATACAAGGGAGGAGCTGAAAGGTCCATACAAGTGAAGAACTTCATATGGCTCATAGGGGGTCAATACATCTGCTATGTACTGTAGCTTTGAGCCAGACCAGAATGCGCTTTAAAAGTGACCAGTAAAATCTTAAAACCTATTCTAAAATGTACAGAGAGCCAGTGTAAAGAAGCCAGGATTGGGGTGATATGTTGCTATCTGCTAAAGCCAGCAAGAAGCTGAGCTGCTGTGTTTTGAACCAGCTGCAGATGAGAGAGTGACTTTTCAATTACACCAGAAAGAAGTGAGTTGCAGTAGTCTAGCTGAGAGAAAACAAGAGCACAGATGCCTTTATAAAGATCAGATTTTAAAAGCATTGGTTAAATTTTGCTGATGGATATTATTTGGAAGCAGCATGTCTGCACAACTAGAAAAGCCTTTGCATATCCATCCATACTGATTAGATTAGACTAGATTAGATAAATGCCTAATTCATCCCTGTGTTTGTGCTGATTGTCAATCCTGACATCTTGTCAAAGAAAGTGCTGTTTATACATTATCTCTCTGCCGATTTGTGCCCTGTGTCTGTTTACTTATTAAATAAAATAGCAGCATTTCAGTGATACACTCTTCTCTTCATGCAGCGGCCATCCAGCTGAAAGCAGAGCATGTAATTCCTCTATTTTACAACATTTCTCATCACTTTTTTCCCTCTGCTCTTACTCCTCTCTTCACAGCAGGTGTCTGGCTGAGAGCTGAGTGTACTATCTTTATCAACTCCTCGTGCTTTGCCTCGTCCCTACACTGTGTGATCTAGGTACATTTAGTCTTATTTTTCACTCCTTGACAGCAGAGCACCCTTACTCCCTGCGGCAGACATGAAGGCCACAAGCTCAAAACTTCATTTACAGCATAAACTCTTGTCTCTTGACGATATGTAATCTACTAAGCAGAATATCTATTTGACAAAGAGATGGCGAGCAAAAAGAGAGTTGTTATCTTTCCATTGCCTGAGCAAGATGAGTGTGTGGATGCAGCCTGTACAGGGATATTTCCATGCGTGTAATATGACCTGCACTCAGGAAGGCCTCTATGCTGGTGGGGAACAGAATTGTTTCTTTCTGTCTTGCAGCTTTGCAAATTAGAAATGGAGATGTATATAGAGTTGGTATGTGTTATCTTTTCGTGAGATACAGAATACCAATGTATGCATGTGTTTTAACATAACATACAGTATGTGTGTATGTATGTATGCATTGATGATTTTTTCATAATTAAAGAGACTAGGACGAAAGAGATAGTATCTGTCTTCTTAACCATGTTGCCAGTCAAACCATGCCAATTAGTGCACACACACACACACACACACACACACACACCATTTCAATTAATCTGCAGGTGAAAATTAAAAACAAGATTGGTAAATGTGTTTAAAGTGACACACCCTCACTCCAGACACAGTTAAACACAATTTTTAGAATTCTGGTGAGTTTAATTATAATACCAAAAACCGAGGATATGATGGAATCTGCCACTACAAATCACAAATCTTCACAATAGCGCAAAAACAATTTTGATGTAGTATTTGAATTGTGGCACAGTATATAGATAGACCTCCATGAGATCTGGAACTGTTTTTCAGTCATTTTGAAAATACAAATTTGCCACTAAGTGGCGTTATCTGCATGAAATGAAAACCAAACTGATAGTGGGATCATACATGTTTATGGTGACACCATGTTGCATTTGCCGGCATTGCTGTGTGCTGTTGCCATGGCTGAAATCTGAAAAAAAATTACTTCAGGGATATTATGGAATCAACTTCACTGATGCATATGTCAGTTCTTAGTCATCCAATTTGAATAAAAAAATTAACCATGGCATCTGGCCTCACATCACATCAAACGGGGTCGGGTCAGGTCAACATTCATGAAGAAATGTAATGGTTGGACAGCGATCGTGGGGAGCTAGTTTACCATGTACATACATATGTGTTACCCATGCTAAATTACTTTTGATTTTGCTAATGTCAAACATAATATGTTTTCATTAACAGTGTGGGTCAGTAGAGACAAAATAATAAACTGTAATGATTAGAAATTATTTATTCACAACTACAAACATGCTTACAAAGCTGGGTTGAATTAGGTCGATCGCCAATTAGCAGGAGCTGTCAGCTGTAAAACAGGTATAGAACAAAATGCTACACAAGTGTGTTCAATTACCACTTCACCATACTTGTTACAAAGCAGCATAAGAAGAGTAGGAGCCCAAACTGCAGGTGCACAAGGAAAAAAATCGCAGGTTTGTATGAGGTTATAGGGGGAGTCGAAAAAAATTACAAATGGATTGCAGCTTTAGTTCAGACACAGAACTAGAGTCAGATTTGCATTAGGTGAGTGGGTGTTTTATCAGCTGCTTAGCTACAAGCTGAAGAGTAGCACCCAGTGTCATTCAGGCAGGTGTAAGGCATTATCAGTACTGCTGATTTAACTGGAGCATTAATGTTAATGCATCTTTTTTTTTATGGAGCGTTAGTTCAACAGGGGGAATCTTGCTGATGCCTGTAATCTTTGAAACTTACTCCAACACCCAAATCTTACTGTACTATAAATAAAGTTTCTTCAGGCAAGTGCCTCTGAATGAACTTCTCTTGTCAAACAAGAACACAACTTTAAAAATGAAAAGCTGGAATGCAAGGTGAAGAACATCGAGGTAATTCAAAATTATCTTGCAAGCCATCATGGGAATGGCTTATAGAGCGTTTACAGTTTAGGTCTCTTAATTTTCAAGGAATTGTATACTTTATTTAGTATGCTAGTACGATGATATGGGCCATACATGCCCATACCATAACATTGCCTCCATCTTGTTTGACAGGTGATGTGGTATGATTCAGATCATTAGCTGTTCTTTTACTTCTACAAACTTTTCTTTTTCCAACATTCTGCTTTAAGTTGATCTTGGGTTCACTGGTCCACAGAATTTTTTTCCAGATCTGGTCAAGCTCTTCTAGATGTTTTCTGGCAAAATCTAGTCTGGCCTTCCTGTCCTTTAGTATAAATTGTGGTTTGCAACTTGTTGTAAATCCTCTGTATTTATATTCATAAAGCCACCTTTTGATTGTAGGCTTTGATAACAATATGCCTACCTCCTTGAAGGATCTTGACTTGGCTAGATGTCGTGAAGGGGTTTTTCTTAACCAAGTAAATATTTCTTTGACCATACACTTAAGTTCATTTAGAGGCCAATACATTTGTTCTTTTAAAGAATGTTTCAGACCGGTGTTTTCACCACTCCTAAAGTGTTGGCTCTCTTTCTGAAAACTTTATTTTGATTTTTCAGCCCCTCACTCGCACTGACATCTCTTTGGACCACATATTGAGAGTTTTAGTAAACAGCCGTAAAATTCAAGTTCAACACTTATGATCAACTCCAGATCTTTTATCTCCTTAGTGTGCCGTGGGATAACAAGGGAACAGGCCTCACCTGTCCATGAAACGGTTTGCTCTGTCAATTATTCCGTTACTTTACTTTTAAGCCTCTGGTGTGCTGTGTATAAAAATGGCTGTAACTCAAACATTTAATCCAATTATTTTGTCAAATCGCTTCAATTAAAGCTGAAAGACTGTACTTCAATTACATTTTGACTGTCTAAAATCAACTGTGGTGTGCACAGAGGCAAAAACACCAAAAATGTGCCATTGTCCCAAAACCTACGGACCTAGTTGTATAAACAACCTTATATTTATGTTATCATGAACTACATGACTCAAACTACATTCAAGTGAACACAACATTAAATTAATTAAATGTTTGCTCCTTATTGCCTTGCTCCTTATTGCCTGCGATACTCAAACAATAGGCCATGTGATGATTACAACTTCAGGAAGTAATGCTGATATGAAGAGCAGTTTGAGTCAAACAGAAAATGGGCCCCACACATACAGTCAAACAGAATATAATATCCTGTTTTAACCCTGAAGACATCCTATTCATGATGAAAAATGAGTCTCATAATGTGCAATATTTTTCTAATGATGTATAAACAATGTGACAGGACCAGTTTATTCCTAATGGCACGGATGGCGTTGTAAATGAAGCAAAGAGTGCAGTTGTTTGTTGTGTTCAGGGGTGAATATTAGACCTGAAACTCTTCTACCTGTGAACACTGTTTTGTGGAGAAAGTTCCCACCAGAATACACACAGAGAGAGAAAGGGGCTTTCAGGCAACAACAAAAGCCCTTCTTTCTGCCTGATAGTGAGTGGAAGAGACAGAAGGAGGGGCAGACAGTGATAACACTGGGAGGCAGAGAGTAGTAAACGAATCAGGGAAATAGAGGGTCAGTGAGAAAGGAGGGAGACACTAATTGTGTTACCAAAAACCACAAGTGGAAACACTGAAAGGTTATTATGGGACAAAAAGTTGTTTTCACTGCTATTTGTCTTATATCTTGTAAGTCATTAGGAGAAGGCAAAGTACTTCATATTTTTGAAACTGCAGCCCACTGTGCGAGTCTTGTGTCACAGCAGGTTAATAGGTTAATTTTCCACAACCCCTGAGGTAAAATTGCTTTTTAAAGTGCACTAAGTCATTAAGGGGTTTACCTGTTCATTAAGGAGACTGTATCGACCTCCAAGACAAGTTAGGAGGTTTTGCAGCTGTCACTTTGACAACAACTTTAAAGAGAAGTTTGAGAAGAAGGAGGTGTGGGATTGCTGACTTTAAACAGCTAATGGTTTGAAGCTGTGGGTCAAAATTTGATTGGCCTACGAAAATTCAGTTGAGAAAACAGTCTCACCACACGATCCCTGCAAAATTGCAACCAGCTTGTGTTTTTTCACAATTTGTTTCTTTTTACTGATTAAACAGACCACATATGTCATATTAATTAGTGTAAAGGAGGAAAGGCAGAGTGATTTCAGTCACTGATTTTGGTTAATACAAGTGAAAAGCAAACAGTGCAGTGAAAAAGTCAGAAGGCAATGTGAGAGGATTTATGGGAGATACGAGCAGGATCTAAATTATTATGCTATAAATTCAAACACGGTCATATGAAAAAGAAATTGTTCATAGGAATCTATGTGAAAACCTGAATCCTATGATTCAGTAGCTTGTAGAACAGCCTTTATCAGCAAAAACTTGGAGTAATCATTTCCTGTATGATCTTATTAATCTTTCACATCGTTGGCCCACTCATCTTTACAACGCTGCTTCAGTTTATCGAGGGCATTTATTTATACACAGCTCTCTTAAGGTCCCGCCACAGCATTTCAATCAAGTTAGGGGCCTGGATTTTGACTGGGCCACTGCAACACCTTGATTCTTTTCTTTTTCAGCCATTCTGTTGTAGATTTTATATTTCTATTTTCTATTTTACTTAATCTTATTTTACTTTTTTATATGCTACACCGAGACCTTTGAATCAGTATTTCGTTCATCCCGTAATGGGTCGAATGACAATAAAAAGTCTGAGTCTGAGTCTGATTTGCTAGTGTACTTGGATCATTGTCTTGCTGCATGACCCAATTTGGGCCAAGCTGTCAGACAAATGGCCTCACATTTGACTCCAGAATACTCTGGTATACAGAGGAGTTCATGGTCAACTCACTGACAGCAAGGTGCCCAGGTTCTGTGGTTGCAAAACAAGCCCAAATCATCACCTCTCCATAACCATGTTTGACTCCACTTTGGTCTCATGTCGAAAGGACAATGTTCCAGACATCTTGCGTTTTGTTCAGATGCAACTTTGCAAACCTAATCCATGCTGCCATCTTCATTTTGGAGAGAAGAGACTTTCTTTTCTCTCCCCTTCCAAACAAGCCATGCTTGTTCAGTCTTCTTCTAACTGAACTGTCATGAACATTAACATTTAATGTGCTAACTGCGGCCTATAGAGTCTGAGATGTAACTTTGGTTTTTTAACATTTCTTTGATTGTCGTATGGTCTGACTTTGGGGTGAATTTGCTAGGATGTCCACTCTTGGGTGTCAACACAAACTCGCACAATCCAGATCAGAAAACTACCAAAACTTCTGCTTTTAAAGAGGCAGTCACATTGGTTGATGATCAGTTAATCACATGCATGTGATTAGTAGCATCTGGCTGCTTCTTACCCTCTTAAGCCTTACGGAAGCAGTCAGGGTGCACTTGGATTTTCACAGGACTACAAAGTCCATTGAAAACTTTTTTCATGACTGTATGTCATGATGTGCACCATAGAATACCATATCAGTGACTTTTCCTACTAATTGCTTAAAACACCAATATAACCTCTAAAAGGTTTAAGTCACCTTGAATATAATAACAGAAATGACAGCAGTCCAAGTACTCATGAAATTTGATTTCAGAGCTCAAGAATGGCCTTCTGCCCGGTGAGTGATTATGAGTTAATCCATCTTCAGAGAAAATCTTTATTATGAGCTTTGATAGTGAATAAACTATCAGCATGATTTAAAATATAAGACAGATGAAAAGCTCACAAGGTCAGCGTAATGACTCCTCAAATGGCAACTGCTAAAAAATGAGTGAATGCGCTAAGGGCTTGGTGCTAACAGTCTGTTTTAGAAAAGTTATGGTGAGTTATAATGAGTAATTGAGATTCAAAATCCTACAAAATTTTCTTGCTCTTCTTGCCTGCGTCACTGACCTGCATCCTAAATCACAATTACAGTATAACAATCAAAGCTACTACAATAAATATGTGTAGCCAGTGGTAGCAGCACGGTTCTGTAGATGGCAATGTTGATCTGTTTAGTTAGCCCAGACTAATAAAGAACCCATCCAACTATTAAATGAACTGCAATGGAAATTTGTTTATTTATTGCTATTCCCAAAAGATGACACCTAATGACCTGACCTTTACAATCACCATGAGGTTTAAAAGCACGAGCTGTGCGTGAGATGTCTGAACAACTTTTGGCTGGATTGTTATTACGTGTTATAAAAATATATTTTTTCTTCTGGATAAAAAGACTTTAATTTGTGACTAAATGCCTGTAAAACTAACAACCTTGCCATCAGCCTCAGCAGTTCTCTGTGTTAAGTAAAAGGTACTTTTGGCTTCTCCATTTTTCTCAAGGGGTCACCACAACGGATGAATCTGCATATGTGACCTGGCACAGAGTTTACACTGGATGCCCTTCCTGATGCAACCCTCCCAGGCTTGAGATCGGCACTAGGGGCTTGTGTCTCCTCCTGGTTACAAATCGGGAACCTTTTGTGTGTAAGGCAAATGTATAATCTAGCACACCTTGCAAAAGGAGAAAATGTTAACATATGCTAAATGTGAGGGACATACACTGATATTAGATCGGTTGGTGCCGCTTTACCTTGCACAAAACAACTGAACTCTACTGAGAAGATGCTTAGTTGTCTCAAGGTCCTGGTTAAAGCTTAGTGGAGACAGAGTCTTTGCTTGTGCTGCTCACAAATTGTGAATCTCCTGCTTCTTTGACATCAGGAGCTCATCAAGGCTGAGTATTTTTAAAATCCTTTTGCAAACATATTTTTATTCCTTGGGATTTAAGGCTGACTTAAATCACTTTTTTACTGACTTTTACTTTTACTGACTACTACTAGTGCCGCTGCGTGCATATAAACATTCTTTAAAGATGAACACAGATGTTTTGAGCAAATAAAGCTCCAAAAAGCCATGGTATGTAACATATCAAGAATCAAACAACAGAAAGACCTAGCAAAAGTCAGCTCTCCAGTTACCTCAGGAGTATTGAGAGACGGAGAGTTGAAAAGAGAATGAATACATTAATCAAGTGCTCAGCAGCACAACTCCAAATGAATGTGAATGTTTCTCCATCTGCTTGATGTATAAATGATAAAATATCTGCAATCAGCTGGCCGTGTTAACTTAAATAATGAAAAATATGTTTTGTTTTCATGAAATGTACCTTTCAGCTGCTCCCTCGTGTTCTCCCCCAAGGGGTCACCACAACAGATTAATCCGCATTGGTAATTTGGCACAGCTTTCACGCCGGATGCCCTTTCTGCCGCAACTCTCCATGGTGAGAGGGGCTTGTTGTTTTCATGAGTGGCCAAAAATAGTTACAGCAGGCTGTAAAGTCCCTGTATGACCTCCCAGGTGTTGTTACTTGTCTTGGTAGGATAGACCTTTGCTCAGGTTGGAGGTGGGTAAAGCTATGCTGAGCAATATTAAAGTTTTGCAACACTACCACAGACTAACTGCACGCACCCACACACCCATCTAAAGTGCTCTAATCATCCAGTAAATGGGAAAAATCACCTGTGTTGCCGTTCCACAGTTGTGCAGGGCTTTTAATGTTGCCCACTGATTTCGTTGTTACATTTACAGCAATAGAACATTTATGTTGAGCAACAGTGCGTCAGTCTAGACATTGTTTAGTCATGGGATTAAATAAAATGTGCTTCTTACATTCACATTCCATGATTAAATAGCATGACAAACAAAATCAGATTTTTCAATACAGCTTAGAGTGCTTCAGTTAAGTTTTGCAGATGTGAATAAAGCTCTGCTATGATAATCACCGTGTAATGTTTACAACTGGATCAATGGGTGCAGACAAATTCTAGACAAGTTTTAACAAGAGTTTGGTCATAAACTACACTGACAACAATGACACAGTGATGAAGGTGTTGCTGAATAAATCCTACTTTATATATGGGTAGAGTCTGAAGAGAAGGCTAGTTTAGCACAGTGAGAAGGGGCACCCAAGGGAGATGTAGAGTTCCCAGGACATTTGTATTTTGAGAGGGGAGGCCACCAAGAGGGAGGGGTAGTATTCTGTTGAAATTCCCTGGACAACCAGTACTCAATGCTTAACAACACACACACACACACACACACACACACACACACACACACACACACACACACACACACACAAAATACCTTGGAAAA
>VUQH01085384.1:0-41924 GCA_015106775.1 Etroplus canarensis
CAACCATATCGTGCATTGTCGGTCTTGTGTGCAGCTCAGTAACATTCAGTATTTACTGTTACTGATGCTTATCTAGGTTGTTGCTATGGATTGTATATTTGTAGATCATATGTCTGTTCTTTATTTTTCAGTTGAAGTATGCTTATTACAGATGCAGTGGTTGGTATCTTAATGTGCACTCTTCTTCTTTTCTCTTCTGTTTCTCTCTTTTCTTCTTCTTTCTTTTCTTTTCCCTACCTGTCTGCCCTGGCAATAAATAAAGAAAGAAAGAAATGTATCAACAAGAGGAGGCCATAGAGTTTATGGAGCTCCTTTTGGCAAATTAAATCTGTTTGGCACAACAAAGCATTCAGACCATGATTCTGCTTGCTAATGCTGCCAGACAGGACAGGTTAAAAAAAATAAAATAAAAAAAAAGAAAGTTGGCTTAAAGGGAGGGTGTCCTTGATGAGAGGAGCTAAAACAGCCTGTTTGAAGAAGAGGTGGAACTGAACAAATGCAGAATAAGATAAATAAATTTAATTTTGAACTGTGAAACTGCAAAAAACATGGAGTGTGAAATGAGAATAATAGCATCTTTTTTAATGGCCATACTATGAATAATTGTAACATTTGTGGCTGAATCTTTGGCTTTACTGCTTCTATAAATAAACATAAAGGGCAAAACAAATGCAGTTTCAGTTAGATGGTTTTTAATTGGAAGAAAATGCAGTTTTATGTAAGGCAAAACAGGTGGAGAGTTTAAAGAGGGGGAAAGGGTTAGAACACAGCTACGAAAAGCTTGAACATAACAGCTGAAAGGGTTACTCACTTGAGCAAAATGGACAATGTGACAAAGGAGAGATGGGAACAGGGGTATGAGTGGGTGGGGATGATCATGTTACTGGATAATGGGGCAGGTAGGAATGTCTGTGGGCATCTGAAGGAGGAATAGATCATTGGCAATATGTGTAATGCCTCACAGAAAAGCAGGAGCATGGAGCAGAGGCAATAGACATAAAAGGATACCATAGATACATTTAGCTGGTTTTGATTATATTTGCTTTATTCATGGCTGTGGAGACAATAAGGAACACATGGGGAAATGAACAATGCTTCATAAAGCTTTCTGGTTCCTAGAAAATATAAAAGCAAGAGAAGAAATGCTATAAGTAGAGCCCTTCAGTCTCACTAGGAGTAAATTTGTCTATTTTCTGAACATAATGACATATTCAGGTCAGGATAGGTTACCCCACGACAATGGGTCATGATGACAAACTGTTTAACAATGAAGGGAACTAAGCAGTGAAGAAAGGCATTTATTTTTAACTCCTGACAACATTTCAAAGAACTTGGATTTTTTTAAAAAAAGAATTACCTTGTCTGTATCAGTCCAAGACTGCTCTTTGAATGTGGAAGGTAAATAGTGTAATTATATTTGCATTAAATTACATTTTTCTGTTAATATTTCCACAAGCAGTTACCACAACTGAAAGATGAGGCTGGCAGAATAGATTGCCTCAAAAAAAAAAAAGCCTTTAAAAAGTTCTCTCTTGCTACAAAAACAAAGAGTTTATCTTTTAAATGAGAAAAAATTGTCTCTGTCACCCTATTCAGATCCTTTTATAATAACACGATTTAAAGTTTTATAGAAGGACCTGGCATGATAGTTCAACATAAAGAAAGCCAGACACAGACAGAAAATTGGGTAGTACTTACAGCGAGTCAAAAAGCGCTATGGTGTGGATTTTCATCCAGAAGAGTATTTGCAAGGTCAAACATGAAGTTGGATGAGAGGACCTTCTCAGAATCTTCTTCTACTCCATCCCAAAGATGTTCAATGTGATTGGGTTCAGGGTTTTGTGTGTGTGGGCCAGTCAATTTCTTCTACTCCAACCACGCCTTTACACCTTGCTTTGTGCACTGGGGCACAGTCATGCTAGAACAGTTAAGGGCCTTACCCAAACTGTTCCCACAATGTTGGAATCATAGAGCTTTACAGCTGGCACAGTGTAGTCGGGTAGGCAATGTTCTCCAGGCATTCACAAACCCAGACCAATCCAACAGTCTGCCAGATAGAGAAGCATGAGTTCCAATCTACAGTAGCAGTCTGATGGATGAGTCTGGTAAGCGCAATCACTCCAAAGAACAATTTTCCACTGCACTTAAGTCCAGTGGTGATGTGCTTTACACCGTACAATGCTGCTCATCTGTGGAAAACTATGCCATGAAGCTCCCAGAACTCAATTTTTATGTTGATGTCAATGTCAGTGTCAGAGGAGGTTTGGAACGCTGCAGTAATTGAGTCAGCAGAGCATTGGCAACTTTTAAGCACTATGTTCCTCAGCACTGGGTCACCCTGCTCTGTAGTGTTATGTGGTCTGCCACTTGGTGGCTGAGTTGCTGTGGTTCCTAAACACTTCCAATTTGTGATAATACCACTTACACCTGATCATACAATATCTAGGAGGAAGAAATTTCACAGACTGACTTGTTGTGGCATACTATTACAGTACTACTCTTGAATTCAGTGAGTTCTCGAGAGCAACCCATTCTTTCAAAAATGTTTGTAAAGGCAGACTACGTAACTGGGTGCTTGATTTTGTTACACCAGTTGCAATGGGATTTATTGAAACGACTGAATTCAGAGATTAAAAGGTGTGGCTCAGTGCTTTTATCCAGGTAGTAAAGGTTTATTTTAGTTCAGTTTGGCTGCACTTTTCTACGGAAATGTGCAACCAAACTTGTCCACCCTTTGGTTTTGGAACAAGTAATTGTTGTTTATTTGAGGTTTATTGCTGTAAACGCCTGTCTGCTGAGACTAAAAAGAATGTTGATGAGAGCGATAAGAGTGAACCAAAACCAAAATGATGAGCCAAAAAGTGCTAGAACATTTTGTGGAACTGAGGGAAACTTCAGATTCATGTCATAATCTCTTGTTCAACACTACAAGTGTCATCTTTACATTATAGGTAGTGTTAATGTTTTAAATGTCATTTCTTACCATGCCTTGGCTGTGCAAAGTATAGGAAAAAGCCACAAGCAGTGCTGTCATTTCTCTGGAGAACCTGCAGGTAAGTGGATGAGATTTATTAGAAGCAGAAGTCACTTTTTTTCTACTGTTCACTGGCTAGATGAATGCTGTCTGGCTCTTTCT
Organism: Etroplus canarensis; assembly: GCA_015106775.1. NCBI lineage: Eukaryota > Metazoa > Chordata > Actinopteri > Cichliformes > Cichlidae > Etroplus > Etroplus canarensis. Next base: position 3,137 of record VUQH01085384.1, read on the forward strand.
CCCAAGAGGACAAGATATCAAGTCATCCTCTTTTTTTTCTTTTCAGGAAATACTTGTTTGAGAGCAAGACTAAAAAATGCAAGTTATAAAAGACTGTGCAACTTTAATAATAAAAAAAAAAGGAAATGAAGGAATCAGACTTCATGTGGACTGAGGTGAAGACTGAGGTGAAAACTTGTGTAAAAGAAAAATCTAAACAAGCTTACTCCTTTCAAATCTCTTGCCTATCAATAAAATTAAAGTAGGGGCAGCTGTATTTATAAGCCTCTGATACACAGATTGTTTGAAATGTGGATAAAGTTTGCGTGGGCGTACATAAAAGTACGGCTGCCCACTGACTGAGCTCTCCTGTGAGCTGAACAGTGGTGTTCACTGTGAGGAGATCTCTGGTGTTGGTTGACAGCTCCATGAGTCTGGGCACAAAGCGCCCTTTATGTATGTGAGGGTTCCACCCTGTGATTCAGTGTGTGTGCGTGTGTGTGCGCAGAGGTAGCCGAGCCCCAGGGGATCGGCTGTGAGGTGAGCTCTGTTACAAAGAACCAAAGAACACCTTTCCTCTGGAGCACACAGGTCTCTCCACTGCCAAGAAATGAGTGAAAATATGCTCACCACAGGATTACCTCATACACCCCGAATCTTTTGTTACTGACACTCTGTCTCCTTCCTGGTACCAAAAATTTCAGCCTGCTGTTTACTACAGTCTGTTTCCTGTTCTCTCTAAAAGTAAAATACAAAAAAACCCCAAAAAAACAAAAAAACAGCGAAACAATCATGAGGTTCTCATGTGAATATGATTTATTTAAGTTTCAGCAACAATAGCAGAGGATATTTTGAGCATCACCTCACTCATACAAAATAAAGTACCCTATTGTACCTGCAGAAGTACAAGGACAAGGCCACCCTTCATCTGTTTGCTTTTTATGGCCAGAAGTTTTCATATTTGGATGAGAGGGTGGAGTGCCAAGTTGTTAAGGCTACTGTACAATAATAATACAGCAATTGTAGCAGAAGCAGGGGAGGTGGTGTAATGGTTAAGGTGCCGGTGAATCCTGGTCAGACCCCCACCTTGCCAAGGTCCCAACCGCAAGTGTGCCTCTGTAAACCCAGCAGGAAAAATGGGTACCAGTAAAATACTGGGAAGGTAACCTGCGATGGTCTAGCATCCCATCCAGGAGGAGTCTAATTCCTAAGTTGCTTCATGTTACAGCTAAGGTCCTGCCTGATGAGCCTTGTAGGCTAGGGTGTAAAAGCCCAACAGACTTTACTGCTAATAGTAGCAAACTAATAAAATGCTAGAATTTTACTCAACAGAACTGAAGCACACTCTTCATGGATGCTCTGTATCACACATCATGTAATTTTTCAGCTAATGCCATTAAAATGCTACAAAAGGCACCAACAGCACAAGTAAGGTGGAGAGTTGATTCTAATTAGTGGAGGTGAAACCCAGCAGATACCCACTGCAGCTGCCTGTGCGTGTCAAATAATGCAGACAAGTCTCTAACTCCAGCATCCAGGCGGTGCTGTAAAAAAATCCTCCCCGATACAATTTTTGTGAAGGTGGAAATGCTTAACTGGCAATAAACCCATTTTTGCACCAGAGTGTAGACATACTTTTTATACTATAAAGTTGCTCTTTTAACACAGTACTCTATGGAGGCTGACAGGTTTTTGGTGCCGGTCTTACATGGCCTCTCCCAGTACTGCAGTTTTTGACCTTTATATGTTGGCTTCATTTTTTTTTTTTTTTGCTCTGGAGGTTGACACTTGGGCCATACCCTCTAAGGTACACCAGGTTAATATAACTGTGCATAGACAAAAAGGTATGAAATTGTTCTCTTATTTTACATTCATGTTAAAAAAAAAGGTACACCTTCTTTCAGTTCCATTTACATATCAGGACATTTTTTAAATCATCTGGTTATTACCAGGTTCTAAAATTAGGTTAAATTTAATATCAACAACAACACATAACATAGATAAATAATAATAGCGTGCACTAACAAAATGCAGAAGCAGGGCATGAAATAAGTACGCCCTTACTGCTTTCATATGAGGGTAAGTAGCAGCCAGGAACTGGTAATGTGCTTGATTAATTGATCATCAGTAAGTGTGATCACTTCTATAAAAACAATTGTTTTGACAGCTTTTGACCTGGAGAATTCAGGTGTGTTTTGACACAATGCTGAGGAGTAACAGCAATGATCTTATAAAAGCAGTGATCTTAGAGAAACAATTTGAAGTCCACCATTTTAGTGAGAAAAATTATTCACAAGTGAAAAGCATTCAGCTTTATAAATCTTCCCAGGACTGCACATCCTGGCAAATTTGCCCCAACATCAGACTGTCTAGCGCTCAGAGAAAATGCAAAAAAAAAAAGAAAAGAGCTACTACATCTCAGAGTCTACAGGCCTCATTCAGCATGTTAAAAGTTAAAGTTCATCACAGTACAATTAGAAAAAGTCTGAATAAGTATAGCTTGTTTGGGAGGGTTGTCAGGAGAAAGTCTCTTCCCTCTAAAAATGCTCTTTTTAGCATGACTTAGGTATGCACAGTTGGCAGCTGAACAAGCCACAAGACTTATGGAACAATGTTCTTTGAACTGAAAAGCCCAAAGTGGAGATGTTTGGCCATAATGCACTGCATCGCTTTTTGGAAAAAACCAAACATGATGCATATCAGCACAAACAACTCTTACTGGCTGTCAAGAATGGTGGTGGTAGGGGTAATGATTTGGGCTTGTTTTGCAGCCAGGTGACCTGTGCTCCTTGTAGTCAATGTGTTGACCATGAACTCTTCTGTATACGCCATCTGTCTGACAGCCAAGGCTGGGCCGAAATTGGGTCACGCAACAGGACAATGATCTCAAACACATCAGTAAATCTACAGCAGAATAGCAGTAAATGAAAAGAATGAAGGTGTTGGAATGGCCCAATCAAAGTCCAGACCTCAACCTGATTAAAATGCTGTGATGGGACCTTAAAAGAACTGTTTATAAACAAATGCCAGCAAACCTCAATGAACAGAAGCAATGCTATAAAGAATGGGCCAAAAAACATACAGAAAATATTTACTTTAAGACATTGCTGGAGTGTACTTAGTCCTGTGAAAACTCTTTTTCATGGGACTATGTGTTTATTGATAGAGATGGGCACGGTAACGGATAAATGAGTCAGGCCAAAGGCTGCCATTTTGGGAAGTCCTTGTCTACTTGGCCTGGTTGATCTCTCTGGTGCTTGTGAGAGAGTATGACAGAGAAAGCGGAAAAGAGAATGGGGCATGGGAACAAGAAAAACTGGTGTAAATGACTGGTGAGCATTTGAGGTGTGGTCTTGTTCCTACAGATAAATTAACTCCACATAAACGTAAATCATAAATTACAAAGAATTCCCTACATGATTAACTACTTGTGTAGATCTGGGCTACTAAATTAAACTGGGTCCAATAATAAGCCATCCTGTTGGAAGAAACCAATAAATAAGTCAGTTGTTATGTTCTCATTTTCAAAGACTAATTGAAGAAAAAAATCCCTGCTGGTGAACTTAATCAGCTTCATGAAAATGTATCAAAACTGTGAATGTTACAAGAAATAATAATCCTCCCTCTTTCTACACTGCTGAAGACAAGAAATACAGTCATGTAAGCTTTGCTCTAAAATATTTCACCACAAACAGAAGTAAACGATTTGATGTGGAAAAAAAATGCAAGTTCCAGTAGTAATTGTGACTGTCATTGCAATATTGTAGCTCTGGTAGACTAACAAAGGCATATATCAGCGTGGGAGTGTTATGTATAGCTTACTTTGCTATGCTGAATTGGAGCCAGATGTTGGTCAGTTTATACGAAGAGGCGGTAAAGAGTCGAAGTCTTCCGATGGGTGTTCAGTATGCAAAAACCCACACAGAAAACCAGATAACTGACCTAGGGCCTTCCCAGGAGGGCAAGCAAGCCCAGCTGTCTGGTAGTTCAGCAGGGAGAAACTGCTGAAAGAAACCTCTACCTGCCTTGGGAGGTCAGGTGCATCTCAAAGGAAATTATTCCGACAGGATTTATGCAAATATTTGCACATTATGCTTTATGTTAAAACTGTAAAATATTGCATCTTTTTTTCTGCAAATTATCTTTAAACTACTTTTGCATATTGGCAAGAGCCTCTGCTTAATTTTCTGCTTTAATAGCTGATGAGCTCACAGTATGCATTGACATGCATCTATAAGTTGTTCTTTCAGTGCAGATAGTAAGAATGCAGAGTGCAGTTTTTCCATGTGATCCCAAAAATGAGGAGCTCTAGAAAGTTTTGCAGAGAAATGTAGCCTGAGCACTGGTTAGCTGAAGCCCTCTGAGGCCTCATGTTACTCCAGTAGGTTTCTTATGCTGCAGTATGACAAGCTCTGCCCACGTACTTAAGTTAATCTTTAAATAACTCCTGTAGTCGTGGGAAAAATGAAGCTGGGCTTGACACGATAGCTTTTTTTTAAAAATACGTCCTCCAGAGTTTCTCTGTGACCGCTGTCAATAGCAGCCTCAGACTACTGAGTCTTGGTCATGTGTTTGCAAGGCTAGTGTTTCGCCCAAGAGAATATGTTCCCTGAAGGTTCCTGGCAGGGCAGGAGAGTTAAATTCATGCATATTACAAGCATAACAGTGAAGTTCAAGCAAGAATGGCAGCTGGCTGCAGACCTGCAGGCCACTCTCCTCCACTGAGGCCAGGGTTTCCAAGCTTTTTTACATGCACGGATGCTGACCGTCAAACTGCTTCCAGCACTGTGGCTCACGATGAATACAAATGTGTTGAGAACATACAGATGAAGAAAACATGAATCTCAGCGGATCTTTCCAAACACATACTTTAACCCGTTCAGACAAATCACGATCCCTGCTCCAACCCTACACCTGACATTGTCTTCAACTTGAGATTGCACACATCGTGGCAAGCATCTCCCTGGGGCAGATTGGGGTCCTGATCTAGACAAGTAAGGGATAAGACTCTTTAACACTCCAAGAGGAAAGAAAATGACCAACAGGCTGAATCAATAGAGTATAAAGTGGAATGTGATAGTGTGCAGTGGCATTGTTCGACAAAAATCCCAGGAACGCACACTCTCCATTGAACCAAATTTTTTCTTCATGTTCAGTTTTTTTTTTATTTCTGCCTCATATATCTACCTGCTTTAAGTATATCAGAATCAAAATCAAAATACTTTATTAATCCCCGGAGGGAAATTGGTTCAGAGCAGAGTCATACCTCAGAAGTACAATGCCTATCAAAAGTATTCAGTTTTGACAAGAATTTGCAACAAAAAAGCTTCTTTCATATCAAAGTTAAAACAGACTTTTACAAAATAATGTGAATTAATTAAAAAGGTATAAGGTAAAATAAATGTTTGCATAAATATTCACCTCCTTTAGGTCAGTATTTAGTAGATGCATCCTTGGCTGCAATCACAGCACTTAGTCTGTGTGGATATGTCTCAATCAGGCTGGCACATCTGGACGCTGCAGTTTTTCTCCATTCTTCCTTGTAAAACAGCTCAGATTGCTCGGGGATCGGTGTGAACAGCTCCTTTCAAGTCCAGGCACAAATTCTTGATTAGATTGAGATCTGGGCTTTGACTTGGTCAATTCACAACATTGTCTTTGAACCATTTCTGTGTAGCTTTTGCTGTATGCTTGGGGTTGTTGTCTTGCTGGAAAATAAATCTCCTCCTAAGCCATAGTTCTCTTGCAGACTGAATCAGATTATCATTCAGAACTTGGCAATATTTTTCTGCATTCATGTTCCCCTCTACCTTTACAAGCTTTCCAGGCCTGCTGCTGAGAAGCATCCCCGGAGCATGATGCTGCCACCACTGTGCTTCACTGTGGAGATGGTGTATTTGTGGTGATGTGGAGTGTGTGGTATCCTGTCTAGTCTGATGGCCAAAAATCTAAATTTTTGTCTCATCAGACCAAAAAAACCTTTCAGTTGACCTTGGAGTCTCCCACATGCCTTTGGGTGAATTCCAGGAACGATTTCGTATGAGTTTTTTAACAGCGGCTTTCTCTTTGCCACTCTCCCATACAGCTTTGACTGGTGAAGAACCCAGGCAATGGATGTTGTATGTACAGTCTCTCTTATCTGAACCACTGAAGCTTTTAACTCTTTCAAAGTGGTCTTAGGTGTCTTGGTGGCCTCCTTCACCAGTCTTCTTCTTGCCCGGTCACTGAGTTTGTGAGGACAGCCAGCTCTATGCAGATTTTGACAAGTGTCATACTCCTTCCATTTCTTAAAGATGGATTTGACTGACTTCTGTGGGATGTCCAGTGAGTTGGAAATCTTTTTGTATCCATCTCCCAACCTCTACTTTTCAATGATCTTTTCTCTGAGTTGCTTGGAGCGTTCTTTTGACATCATGTTTCAATTGTAGCAGGAATACTGATGAACCAGAGGCTGGACCTCCCAGACACAGGTGTTTTTATACTACATAACTTCTAACTACTTTTTATACATAACTTCATTTATTAAAGCAATAAAAGGGTGAAACATCCAAGGGGGGTGAATACTTCTTATAGGCATTGTTGGTTCAAGATATTTGTGGCTGCAGGTGCGTACTGGCAGAAGCAGAACCTGACAATTTTTGTAAGAACAGCTACTCTTAAACTTTTCTAACTATTTGGTGTCACAGATGCTGATGTAATTTTTTAATGCATTCTTTGTAAATGAATGTAGGCTAAATTGTATTTTTTGGTCTCTCACTCTTATTATTTGCTTCTAAAGGCATGCCTGTTATATTCAAGTGCAACACAAGGGCTCATATAGAATAAGCTCTTTCATGTCAATTAGAAAAATCTGGAACACCTGATACAATTATTCTTTATTTTTAACTGTCAGTAAAGCTAATTGCAAAATAAAGAGGTAATTGTGTTGTGAAAAGTGTCTGTTTGTCATGGTCTTTGAAATGATCTGTGGTTTCTATTGCAAACCCTTATTACGTCAAAATTGCAAAACAATTTTCATAGACAAAGTAACCGAGGAAATACAGACACAATGTAATAAAAAGAACAGAGGAAAACAGGAACACAGAGCCAAAACACAGAACCAAGCAAACCAAATGCCAGCAATAATCTAGATAAACACAAAATCAACCTGAATAAATGACTGGAAATAAACAGAAAAACATCCACAAAGAAAGAATAACTAAAGTAATGTAAAACCTGAACATCCTGGAATGATAGCTGAACACAAAAATTATAGACCCTGACACCAATAGATTCATGTGTATTTTTGTGTGGTGACATAGGATGGCAATACCTGTTGACTGAACAGGTTTCATCTGAGTTGGATCCAGAATGGTGACATTTTTTGTTGAACATGAAAATCCCATTGACAACTTCCAAAAAATAATATAAAATTTAAATCTTTATTAATTCTTGATTATTTCCTTCAACTATCTGTCCCAGCTTCTAGCAATCTGGCATTTTTTTTCTGCATCTGATGTAGATTAGGGATTTGAAAACAGTTTAAATTTCCCAGACTTTAATATTGACACTTGAATTTAACATTATTATTTGCTGCTTTCTCTGCCAATACTGATCACAATGAGGTCATACTATGCACATCACCAGGACCCATAAAGGTCTATCATTTGCCTGGACCTTTGTCTGAATCTAAGAGATGAAAATTATTTTAAAACCCACTGTCTTTGAAAGTCATTCCTGATTGTAGTTTTGTACCTACAAAAGTCCAGTCAGAACTCCTTGACGCAAGTTATGGTTTTTGTGAAAATTTCAGACTTGGGTACCAATCAAGATCCAGAAAAGATCATAAGAACTGAAGAGAATGGATTTTATAGCCTATAACTTTAAAATGTACACTTACACATAATACCATTCTAGGACACATATGAGAAGTCATATATGTGCTTTCATTTGGTGGGTTTATGATTACCTTGATCCAGAAAGGTCAGATTGCAACCAGTCAGATTTCAAATCCCAATAACTCAGCAGTGAGTTCACTATTGAACACAAATAGGAAGTCAAGTAATGAGCTAGACATGAATTCTGTATTGAGTATAGGGTAAATGGACTAGTACTTATATAGTGCGTTTCTATTTTAACTGAGAACTCAACGCATGTTTGACCACAAGCCTTATTTACTCATTCACACAGTGTTTTATTCTATGCTGTATGTGAATTTTCACTATCACACATCAGAAGAAATTTGGGGTTCAGTGTCTTGCCAGGGTTGCTTCAGCATGTGGGCTGGAGGAGCCAGGAATCAACCCACCAACCTTCTGTTCTGAAGACTACCTGCTCGTGAGCCACAGCTGTCCTGAGAAGAACTGGTACTTATATAGTGCTTTTCTAATCTAACCAGTCAAAGCACTTTTTAAAAGGATTGTTACAAGCCTCATTTACCCATCCATACAGCATTTTATTCTATACCTTTAAGCGTGTGTGTGCACATGAAAACAACACAATTTCTCAAGGTCATTCACATAAAAGGTGCTACAACGCAGGAAGAGCGCAAGCTAGACATGTATTTTGTATTTTAGAACATATAGGAGGTCAGGTATGAGCACACACGAATATGTTTTGTATTAACTGTGTATTCAGAACAGTATCTGTACTGTTGTTGGTAGCTTTGATCCAATTTCAAAGTGCCATTCTGTGCGCTCTTTAGGATTTATTTTTCTCTGCTTTCATGTTTTTTGTCTGTGTAAGTTAATTCTCTGGCCCTCTTTCAAGTTTTTCCACCTTATTTTAAAGCGTAGTTCCTCAAGTGGCTTTTTGTGTTTTTACTTCCCTCCTTTGCTCTTTTTCCCACCCTTTTAGTGTCTGATTGATTCACCTGTAGTGCCTTCTTGTCCTTCTCCTCCAGTTGTGTAATACAGCTGTGTCTCTCCCCTCAGTCTTTGTCCTGTTGCTATTATTGCTTCCCCCTCTCACTTCTGTATCTTTTGTGTTTTCTTCTTCTTTTTTGGATTTTTGCTGTTTGCTTTTTGCAATTTATTAGTTCATTAGTTCATAGTACATTTTCAGGAGTGAACAGGATGGACAGAATGAGAAATGAGTGCATCAGAAGGACAGCTCAGGCTGATTGATTTGGAGACAACGTCAGGGGGCAAGGTTGAGATGGGTTGGACATGTACAGAGGAGGACGGGTGGAAATATTGGACAAAATGTATTGAATGCCAGGCATGAGGAAAAAAGAAAGAGTACAGAGAAGGTTCATGGATGCAGTGAAGGAGGGCAAGCAGAGGGTTGGTGTGGCAGAAGAGGATGGAAGATATAGGATGAGATGGAGGAAGATGATCTGTGGTGAGGAGCAGCTAAAAGGAGAGGATTAGATTTTCTTATTTTAATCTGCAGGACGTATAAGACTTTAAGAAGAAGAAGAAGAAGAGTTGTGTCCACTAACCTGCTGATTCCTGTTGTCTGCATATTGGGTCCACCTATAAAGTAATTTCCCCAAGTGTTCTGATTCTATATTTCTCAATAAATCTTGATGAAATTACTCTAGAAAAATAGTAATTAAAGTTCCATGAGTGTGTGTAGTCTCCTAATGAGTTTCCCCACTGGCTGTGTGGGATGGCTGGGGCACCACATCTGCATCCAGGACTCAGCTGACAGTTCTCTAGGGAAAAGGTGACAACATTTACAAAAGTACTCTGAAATAATGATTTTTTTCTAACTTTGAGTAGAAAATGTGTTCTTGTTGGACTAATTGCACAAATTATTCACAATAACAAGGGACTCTATCCTCAGACAAACTCGCTTTCTTCTGTATCGTGTTTCAGAGCTGGAGATAAAAAGCACAAGTTAGATTTGAAGTACTGTATTGTTGCCTGGCAACAGGACTGAAAACCCAGCAGTGTCTGGGGGTCTCGATTTCTTTTTTAACTTTGTGTTTGTCCTCACACACACTCTGTAATTGTACCCGGCAGTGGGTTTAAAGTGAAGGAAACACCGTGAAGTATATTTAAGGTCAAAACTGTTTAGTGCACCACAGAGTAGTTAACACCATCATGATTAATTCAACAGCATGTTGTCTCTAAAATAATTATCATATGTGATCTTTTCATTTAAAGGAGAAATTTTCAAGCAGATTTTGGCTCCTGCTTCCAAAACAATCAACAAATGTAATTATGTTTAAATGTAGTGCTCATGAGGACTGGCTTGAAGTCCAGATGCTGTTTAATCCAGATGTTTGTTTTTCTCTCTAAGCTAAATGGATGCTCTGGTGTCTGGGGATTTGTGGGGAGGAACAGTACAGATGGACTGACCTTTGACCCTTTGTTCCACTGAATAACTGGTTGATTACTGGGTGGCTGATTTGCTCTTAGTAAATAAATCCAGCACTCTGATGCCATCTAGTGGTGCATTGCCTTTTTTTTTTTTAGTACAACTCTCCCACATTTTTGCAGTCATACACATTCTGAGCAGCTGATGATCTGCTTGCTCATGAGATGGTTTCTCATATCAGAGAGTTTACCTGAATAGTGTGGAGACTTTTTATTTTCAGGAACAAAAGTTCTTGTAACAGTAATAACAGAGTGAGATGCCTCACCCTGCCTGTGACAACAGTCTAATACAAAAAGCTTTTCCTCTCACAGTGGTGAACGAACAAACGTGGAAACGACAGCATACTAGACAGTCTCAATATTCATAATGCAAGAACAAACATACAGAGTGCTTCAGCTCAGCTGCGTGGGAGTGACCAGCTGCCACCGCGGGACTCCTGTCCACACAGCTCCTGAGCTGATGAGATGCATAATGTTGTGGAGTAAAGTAGAAGTTACTGGGGGTCACTCAGCTCAGGCGAAATTCTTCTTGAGGAAGTTGATGAGTCCGTTGGTAGAGGAGTCGTGGGAGTGGACCTCAGCAGTGTCCTTGAGCTCAGGCTCAATCTTCTTGGCGAGCTGTTTGCCCAGTTCCACTCTAATATTGCATTGGGTAAGGACAGAAGGTACAAGCACGAGAAAGAGGAAGGGTTTAGTCATGTGTTAATGCGTTTTGGAAAATCTGTAAATAAAAAAATGAAAACATTTCCACACTGCTCTAATCTCAAAGCCAGTGCAGACTCAGGCTTCAGACTGCTCTAAATTCTTGCTTCTTTTCATGGCTCTCACTGACATCAGTGCCTCTGACTGTGAGAACAGCAGCTTCTGGTGTTCAAACCTTCTGTTTGTGAGAGAGAGACAGTCAGAAGAAAACTGGCCTAAAACAGATGTGTCAAACATGTGGCTTGTGGGCCAGAACCAGTCCACCAAAGGGTTCCAATCCAGCCCTCTGGATGGCTTTAAAAAATGCTACACGGTATAGGATAAATAATGATTATTCTGAACTCTGAATTATGCAAAGCTACTCTAGTGGAGTCCAAGAATAAAAATACAGAGCTGGGAATGAGCATAAAAGGTCCACCTTAAGAAAGAAGCTTGGTGTGTATTGAAAGAAACGGACTCACCCCCACTGGTCAAAGCTATTGATCTCCCACATTACTCCCTGGATAAAGATCTTGTGCTCATACATTGCTGCAAAACATGGAAAAAATAATCATTAAAACAAGAAAAGAAATGACAACAAAGCTAGTGTTTGTTTTTAATTACATAGAATTCCTGAGGCAGCACAATAGAGCTGTTCATAATAAAACCTGCTTGCTTAGTTTGGCATCCCAGGTACAAACATACTGGCTGTTACTATGCAACAGTGTGCAACATCCTGACTAAACCTCAGCTGGAAATTGCAGCTCTTTGGCTGTTTCAGGAAATTCCTGCTGTGTGATCATTACTACCACTGTATCACCATCAAGTATCAGACTCATTTATAGTTACTCTTATGCAGTGTTTACAAGGTTGATAAACAGTCAAAACAAATTGTTGTTGGTACCTTACTATTAATCAAACTAATACAGCTGCAAAAGCTGTGCACGTTCTTCCACAGACTTCATCTCAACATCTGTAAGTTATGAAACTTGTTTTCTTTTTTTGCTTACCTATAAGTGCTCCAAGTGTGTATGGAGTTAGTTTCTTGAAGATGATCGAGTTGGTTGGTCTGTTTCCCTGGAATACCTGGTTTGATCAAGTAGAAATGCTTTAGAAAAGAGTCCACTCTTATACATGAATGTTCATAAGAAAGTTCGGATTGCCATATCGATCCATGTCACTGGAGGGCACTATCACCCAAACACCAGGACTGGACTCATGGGCTGTCTTCTGGGCTAATTCTAGTTGGCCAATTTATCATAGCTTTTTAAAAAAGTAATCATGTCATGTCTAAACTTAAACTTGAAAAGTTGTCTTTTCATTTGCCTAAGCAATTCTCTGCTATTTAAAACCAATCAAGGCTAAAATGTTAAAATTTGGTTAATAAATGAAAGTTTAGTAAATGTCACAAATAACCATTAATTAAAACCTGCAAACACATGTGGTTCTGGATTTTTAATGTAATGATGATGGGCATTTTATTTAGCTGTGAAATCATTGTGATCAGACTGTCTATCCACAGCATTATTACTGGGTACATATCTCCTGCGCTCCTCAGTGCTCGTAGTAGTGTATTCTGCTGTTTGCACTTCCTCATATCATGTACTGATTTGCTCTGTAGGAGCAAGTTTGTTTTCATTACATAATATGAGATTTTCAGAAGGTTTACTTGCTACACCAAGTCAGTTTTTCTTTATTCCACTTACTTTGTGTGGTAGGATTTTCTCCAGAGCCTCACCACTCAGGCCACTTGCCTCCAGCTCCTTCTTGGCCTCCTCTGTGGTCTTACCCTTCATCAGAGCTTCTGTCTGAGCTAAGAAGTTGGCCAACAGGATCTGCAGTCACATCAAACATATCGTTTTTGATACAGCATAAGACAGTGTATGTCCTACATGATAATTTTACAGATACTCCCTCGTTTGTTGTTTTGATAATGATAGTGGCAAGCTCCATCTAACACGTCTTTACAAAATCTGCTATAGTTTGTCAGCTGGGTTGGGATCTGGTGACTATATGAACATTTTCATACCCATCAAACCATTCAGTGACCCCTTGCACCCCTTTAATCAGGGCATTGTCACCCTGATAGTGATCTCTCCCTAAAATACGTTATCATAGAATAAAGGTGATCACAGAACAACTAGTGGTTTACACATTTGCCTTACAAGCAAAAGGTCCCTGGTTCGATTCCAGGTGGCGGACCCAAGCCCCTTTCATCACAGAGGGTTGTGTCAGGAAGGGTATCAGTGTAAAACCTCTGCCAAATTACCATTGAGGATTAATCCACTGTGGCAATCCCTTGGGGAGAATACAAAGGAGCAGCCGAAGGCACAGAACAAGTTTGCACTGATTTGCTGTGACTTTTTCCTCTGGGGGACATGAGAGGAATCAAATCATGACACCAAAGTTTTACCACCGCATAGGAGAGCCCCTGGATCCCCTCACTGTAGGGCTCAAGTGTTCAGGTTTTTCATCTAATTTTTCCCCCATCTGTAAATGTCAGTCTATGAAGTTTTGCTTTTCTGTGTCTTCTAATATATATGTTGATACAGACTGGATTGACTGTTAAATATTATGAGTTTAGAAGGAAGCAGAGTCTGCCAAAAGATATCTAATAATTATATTTCAACCTCTTTGCACTGTAATCTTCCTTTTTATTAAATTCTTTATGTAATTTGTCTAAGAATAGGGGTTCAGTGTCCTTCACTTCAGCTCATTCTAGCAGTATAAGAAAGCTGTCAAAGTAATTCAGATACACTCTTAATATAAGGTCTCAAAAATCTGTTTTGGGGTCTTTTTCATTCATTCAAGAACTACTTCATACTGTAACAATAAAATGTCATAATCAGGGGCATTGTAAATAATAATAATAATAATAATAGATCATCATTTGGTTTCAAAGTATGTATTTAAATACAGCCTTCTGCAGTTTCTAAGACACTTTCAGGGAAATTCTGGCAGCAAATTGCCTATATCAAGCACTAGGACATTTCCTTGTGGCCTGAGGGTTGTTAGAGCCTGCTGTGAACAGACAGTTTGACCAGCAATAATATAAGAAGTAGGAATGAATTCACACACTCTTTCACTCTTGCTGCATGCACAACAAAGGTGCAAGCATGAGGCCTCTTTCAAACCATACAGTGTCTACCTGCTTCATTAAAGATAACATTCATAGTAGTTGCCTAGAGAAGAAAAGGAAACATGGAGGAGAGAGGAGGCCCTTGCCAAATACACAGCTAAAATGTACCTTCGGTTGCTCCCTCGTATTTTCCCCACAGCAGATTAATCAGTATTGGTAATATGGCACAGCTAAATGCTGCAAAATAGGTGACATTCAAGCCAATGACCACAACAGTCTCTAACACAAAACACGCACATTGTTATAGCTCATCTTCAGTTTCAGTTAATATGTGCAAAGTTTTTGATATCTTTGCTTAATGATTGAAAATATAAATGATAATATGAATTTTTTGAGCTTGTTCTCTATTTAAGTGTAATTGCTTTGTACATATGTATTTGCTATGGCTGTTGTATTCCTAGGTGCTTTCAGTATTCAGATAGGCTTGTTGGTAACTCCCAGATTTTTGTATTTTGTCATTTGGAAACCTGTCCTCTCACATGAAAACCCTGGCCAAATTATTGTGATACACATTACATCACCACATAGCCTATAACTTTAGCAGTCTGGTTGGAGTGAATAGAGTGGCCTAGGATGTGGTCAAATCCCCAGCCTGAATTAATAACGCATTCCACCCAGGGACTATTCTAAACAAGAGAGAGAGATCTCAGTATCAATTCTCCATCAAAACATTGGTTTTACATATATTACTCTAATATCAGTGATACCTTGTGGTGCAGGTTGTCTCTGATGGGGTGCTGTGATTGAGCTGGGATCAGGAAGTCAGAAGGCACCATTCGAGTTCCTAAAACGAACATGTTGGACTTAACGTGAAATCTGATAAAAACAACTACCCCTCATGGCCTCGTGACTCATGTATTATCTAATCACATATTAATATAAGCTGGACCAGAGGTGTTAAAATCCTTTTAGTTCAAGGCCAACATACAGCCCAATTTGGTCCCGGACAAGTAAAACCCCTGCAAAAACTTATATCTGTATTAAAAGAAAACTCGTTTCACCCTTTTTTAAATGTTTTTCTCATTTAATGAGTGGTCCGTTTTAAAAACAGAGATCCAATAGCCTGTGATGTTTTAAGAAAAATAAATGCAATTGGAAAGGCATAAATCCTTCATATGTTCAGTTTTTGTGACAAAACAACAATGATTCAAACTTCTCAACATCCAGAAAAACTTTTCAAACATTTCTATTTCTGTGTCGCAGTGCTGCCATCACCACAACAGAAATGACATTTGTTTTTTGTTGTTTTAATTTGTGTAATTACCAACTGCATTACAATTTTTGCACTTTCCAAAGCCATCTAGCAATCCCAATGGGACCCTTTGATGGGCCTGTCCCCAGGCTGCATGTTTGACACCCCTGGACTAGACAAAACACAGAATCAAGTGTTTGTTCCTGTTTTTATGTGCTTTTACCTTGGTGGATGAGCTGATAGAAGGCATGCTGGCCATTGGTTCCAGGTTCCCCCCAGACTATTGGCCCAGTGTGGTAGTTCACACGTGTTCCATGGTTAGTGATGTACTTTCCATTTGACTCCATGTCGCCCTAGATAACAAACAGTCTTATTGTATGTCAGATGCATCACTTTTTTACCCCCTCACCCCCAACCGGTCGAAGCAGATGGCTGCTCCTCCTTGGGTCTGGTTCTGCCAGAGATCTCTTCCCGTTAAAAGGGAGTTTTCCTTCCCACAGTCGCCAAGTGTTTACTCATAGTCTGATTGTTGGGGTTTTCCCTCTAACACTGTAGGATCTTTACTTTACAGTTTAAAGCGTCTTGAGGAGATTTTTGTTGTGAATTGGCGCTATATAAATAAAACTGAACTGAACTGAATTTTTTACGTTATAAAAACCAACACATGTTTAATTCTCTTTGATGAGAAATGACTCTTAACATAGATATTACTGCTGTCACCAGTCTGATATTAATATTTTTTTATTTAAAAAATACATAAAGTCAATCTTTTACTGTGTGAGAAACTTCAAAAAGTTGATTTTTAAATTTTGGATCACTTCTTTAACAATAAAGAATATTTCATCCACGCAGCAGTGTGAGAACAGACCTGTTGGAAGTACGCAGTGAAGCGGTGCATGTACTGGTCATAGGGCAGCATGGCGTGGGTCTCAGCATGGAAAAAGTTAATGTACCAGATGCCCAACAGAGCCAGCAGGACGGGAGCATTCTTATCCAGGGGAGCAGTGTGAAAGTGCTTATCCTGTAACAGAGAGAGCAAACCTTTTTTTTTTTTTACTGTATTGTTCCTTACCAAGAAGATATTAATAATTTTTTAGCATCAGGGAAGAGGAGAACTGACATCTTCAGTGTGCCATTGCAGTGTGCTTACCATCCAGTGTGCTCCTGACAGAAGCTTCTCAAAGTTGTCAAAGCCTGATGAAGAGTTGCAACAGAAAAGTTAAATGATAGAACTATTTTTTTGCTATGTAAGCATTACTGACCTGAGAGTGAAGAAAAATGGCCGGTTCACCGTTCTCACACAGATTTTAATATTAATACAGCTAATGCATGGATTGCCATTAATTTTGTACAAATATGTAGGGTTTCTTAGAGAATTAATTATAATGATTTTGCCCCACAGAATTGCCAGCATGTCTCTGGGCTCTTAGTTTTGTTATGTTATGATAGGGTCTTTGATATTAGTAGTATACCCTTGGTGATAAATTAAAAAAATAACACTATATAGACAAAAGTACTGGGTCACACCTGTTAATCATTTACTTGCAGCATTTCATTCAGTCCCATTGCCACAGGTGCATAAAATCTAGCATCATGTAGTCATCATGTGCTTTTACAAACATTTTTGAAAAAAGGAAAGAGCTCACTGATTTCCAGCATGGTACTGCAATAGGAGATCACCACAATTAACTGTAAGTGGTATTGCAAAGTGAAAGAGTTTAGAAACCACAACAACTCAGCCACAAAGTGGCAAACCACGTAAAGTTACAGAGTAGGGTCACAGAGTGCTGAGGTGCATAGTGCATAAAATGTGTCAGTGCTCTGCTGATTCAACAACTGTAGAGTTCAAAATCTCCTCTGGCATTAACATAAACACAGTGTGCCAAGAGCTTAATGGCATGGGCTTCCATGGCTGAGCAGCTGCATGCAAGCCTTACATCACCAAGCACAATGCCATGTGTTGGACGGAATGTGTAAAGCATGCCAACACTGAAATTTGGAACTGTGGAAACATGGCTTGTGGAGTGACAAATCACGCTTCTCTATCTGTAAATCTGATGGATAACTCTGGGTTTGGTGAATGCCAGAAGAACATTACCACCTGACTGCACTGTGTTAAATGTAAAATATGGTGAATGTGGGATATGGTGGGATAATGTTAGGGGGTTGTTGGTCTGGGGTTGGCCTGGGCCCCTCAGTTCTACTGAAGGAAAATATTAATCCTTCAGCTCACCAGGACATTTTGGACAATTTTATGAGAAAGACCCAAGTGTGACTGTGCCCCAGTGCACAGAACAAAGTCCATATAGATATGGTTGGATGAGTTTGGTGTGGAATAACTTCACCTGCCTGCATAGAACCCTGGCCTCAGCTCCATCCAACATCTTTGGGATGAACTAGAACTGAGACTGTAAGCCAGGCCCTCTCATTCAACATCAGTGTCTCACCTCACAAATGTTCTTGTGGATGTGTTGGAAAAAATACCATGCACAAAATCTTGTAGAAAGCCTTCCCAGAAGAATAGAAGCTGTTATAGCTGCAAAGGGGGGGACCGAGTCCATATTAATGCCTATGGATTTAGAATGGGATGTTATAAAAGCTCCTGTTGGTGTAATGTATAGGTGCCCCAATACTTATGTCCATATAGTGGCTATATAGTGGGGTTAAATATAAACTCATAAGGCACTATTGTCAGAAATACAGAAATGTGCACGTGCATGTTTTTACTGTACATACCAATATGCAAGGCAATAGCCATTCCAATTGCAGACCACAAGGAGAAACGGCCACCAACCCACTAAAAGATAAAAAACAAAAAACATCAATCCCCCCATTATTCCAATGAAAGAAACCCAAGCTTTGTAACTGCAACAGGAGCCTAAATTTAATTTAAAATAAGTCGCATTTAATCTATGTGTCTTTATCTTTAATAATAATATCTTTCTATCTTTAATAAGCAAATACTGTAGACTCTACTCGCACACACACAAAAAACACTTGCAATCATTTTGTCTGTAGCATAAAAGCCATATAATAGTGTTACTTTTAAAATACCAACAATGTAACTAAATGCAGCTCTCTGACCTTTGATGCAACTCAGCCTTTACAGTAACCTCTGCAAGAGAGAAGGTCACTACCAATAATAACTGAGTCTGAAGAGAGAGGCTTCTGATTACCCAGCAGCTGCTGTCCAGAGTGTCTGTCCCACCTACTTCACAGGTCAAAAGTCTAGTTTATTTATAGCTGCTGCTCACATCCCCAATCACACTCTGGATGTGAAAAACCTACATTCTGTAAGGCTTAAAGGGCACTCACATCCCAGAACTCAAACATGTTCTCCGTGTCAATGCCGAAGTCTTTCACTTTAGGCTGAAGGGGAGACAAAGAAAAACAGGACAGTTAAGATCAGGATCTCTAGATGCAAGGAGAGGCTTTTTACCCTGAAAAAGTTTTCTACTACTTACGCCATTGGTGGACAGAGCTACAAAGTGCTTGGCAACAGCAGCTTTCTGTTGAAACATACCAAAATTATCATTGAGAAAGATATCATTTAGTCCAGTTTTGAAACTGTGCTTTTCAGGACCCCTGCATACTTACATCTTTGGCATGTTCAAGGAACCATGCTTTGGCTGACTCAGCATTTGTAATAGTCTCTTGTGTGGTGAATGTCTGTAAGTGTAAAAACACATGATCATGTAGTAATTTATAAGGAGCATTGTCTGTGTCTATGCTTCAAGATATTTATCAATAAATATAAGGTAAAAATAACTGAATAAAACTTGTCTATATTGCAGTTACAGCTGACCATGTTATTACAGGTAGTCACATTGTACATTTTTATTTCATAAACTTAAACATGAAAGAGATGGCTCTTTTCCTTCAGGTGTGACAGATTAGTCACCTCTGTGCAAACCAGCTACCTTGGATGCAATGATGAAGAGGGTTGTCTCGGCATTGAGCTGTGCCAGGGTTTTGGCAATGTGAGTTCCATCGATATTGGACACAAACCACACACGAGGCCCATCCTTTGAGTATGGTTTCAGGGCCTCAGTCACCATCAGTGGACCCTACAGTTCATAGTAACCAGATTCAGGGAGATATCCTTATCCTGATTTATATTTATAAATCAATGCATGTAAGATAAATCTTTCCATAAAAATCTACTTACAAGATCAGATCCTCCAATTCCGACATTAACAACATCAGTGATAGCCTTTCCTGTGTAGCCCTTCCACTCACCACTGCGAACTCTCTGCAAAAGATCATCATTGATATTATCTGTGTGGGTCCATAAATTGCTAATAACTGCAAAATTTCGTGAGCAGGATTACAAAACTGACAGAGTGAAACACTTAAACTGCAGTACAGCAAAGCCTTCCTTGTGATTTTCTTCCTTTCTGTTTGTTTCACTCACATGACAGAAACCCTTCATCTTCTCCAGAACCTTATTAACGTCTGGCATTACATCCTTGCCATCAACCATGATGGGAGTGTTGGAACGGTTCCTCAGAGCCACATGGAGCACAGCCCGGCCCTTCATTTTCACAGCACCAGGAGACAAATGTTAATGCAGACAGACACTTACACTCAGCACTGTAGCACTGGACATTTTTCTGCTGGCTGCTTAGACTGCATATGAATAAGAAGTATGTGGTTTTTAAACTCACATTCACTGTATTCTATGTTTTTTTTTTTAATAGAAATAAAAGCAACACTCTTTAGTAAAGTTATGGCTAATGTGTGATCAACAACAAGCACCTCAGTGAAGTTGATCTTCTCTCCAGTGAACATTTTCTCTCTGGCAGCCTCAATGCCTCTTGACTTGGCCTAAAGAAAACAATAAGTATTAGTGCTATGTCAGTAATAAATTGAGATGTTTAAAACTAATGATCTGTCCCCAAAAGAAACACATTTTAAGCAAAGATGTAGTCTGTATCTGATGAATGGACCCCCACTTGCTGCTCAGTGAAATGCCTGAGCTGGGTTGGTTAATGGGAAATGATTAAAAAACAAAAACACCTCAAAGGTCACAGATCATTCAGATGGAAGTTAACTTACCAGGTCAACCAGCATTTTCATGACTTCATCTGTGATGAGATTCTTGGAGAAATCCAGAAGAATGTCTCCATCCTCAGTGTTTAGTGTGAGGCTGTTCAGATAGAACACAGCAGTGACCCAAACAGAAAAGATGGGCATCAATATCCAAACAAGAAGTATCACTCTGTCATTGTGAAAAGATCTGACATCTGTGTAATAAAGGTGCACAGTTACAGCTTTAATGCATCAGAAGATTGTTATGTGAACTTGTCTGCCAACAGATATGCATCAAATAGAGCTACATGTATCCTGTTCTGTGCAAAAATTAGAAGGATGTATACCTAAACTTGTTGAATCTCTCCTTGTCAGCCTCAAACATATGCCTCATGTTGAGGTTCAGGGCATGAGCTGTGTACCAGTCCTGGAGTTTTTTAAAGTTGGGGTCCTGAGTGAGTCCCATGTTGTCCAGAGAGGGTGGCTTGCTGTGCTCCTCTGTGCTCAACTATCCTGGCTGAGTGGGACTGAGCAGGTCAGAGGGAAAGCTTTTTGAAGGGCACCCATTCCAGCTCTGAACTTGCCCCTCCTACAAGAGACACATAATATCTATGGCCTGTGCATGTCACATTTCCCCACTGTCCTCCAGGGTTATAGTACAAGTAGCTCAGTGTAGGGAACAGTGCATACAGTGCATGTAGTCCACTAAAAGTACGCAAAACAATTAAGGTAGAATTGGATTTTTTTCTTATTATTTTCTGTCACATATATATGGCAAGAAAAGGTTGGTCTCCAGGATAGTAGAAGAGCAGGCCCTGTGCACCAGAACCATAGAGGCAAAAGTCTACCACAGCCTACAGAACCCAAGTTGCAGGCTGTATAAAGATGCAGAGACAGTTCAGGGCAGATGCAAGTTGGGACAGTGTACACTGAGAGGCACAGCCAAGTGGCTAGAGTACAGGAACATCTGTGCCACATATGGATTAGAAATGCTCAAGTCCCGATGGGAGACACCTTCAAAGATGGTTAAGAGCAACAGTGCCAAGGTCCTATGGGACTTCAAGTTCCAAACAGACAAGTAGCTGCTGGCCAACCAACCAGATTCAGTGATGGTTGGCAAGGAGCAGAAGACTGCAGTTGTGATAGATGTGGCAATCCCAGCTGACAGCAAAGTCAAGGAGAACAAGGACATCAAGAAGTACCAGGGGCTGAAGGAACAACTGGAGCAGATGATAAAGGCAAAGTCCAAAGAGGTCCCAGCAGTAATAGGAGAATTAGGAGCTGTAACTCCCAAACTGGAAGAGTGGCTCCAGCAGATTCCAGGGACAACATCAGAGGCCTCTGGTAGAGGAACACACACAGCACCCATGAAGAGAGTGAGATTTTCTGTAATGTGTATACTGTTATAATAGTGGATCTAGTTTTTCTTACTCTACAATTTATCCATTCATTTTTCTAAATGCCCATCCAGTTCAGGGGAGCCCTTCCCAGCTATCATAGGGCAAGAGGTGGGGTACACCCTGGGCAGGTCACCAGTCTATTGCAAGGCTACTCTTGGAACTGAATAATGAGCTGAAAATACTAACATACAGTGATGCAAATTTTAATATGAAAGCGCATAGCTGTGAAATCATCTTATGTAAACTCTGTGCAAATTAGTACTGATCTATTATTATCTGAACATAAAAGTTGAGACCCTTCCAAAAGCGCTGCAAATCAAGATTAAATTTTGGCTATATCCTTTAAGAGGTTACATCATTGAAGGACAGATATGGTGCTGCTCACGTCTGTCAGCTCATGTGGGCAATTTGTGGACATTAACGCCCTCAAGTGGTTGTCTTTCAAGCATGATGTACAGGATGTAATACTCTCAATCAAACATTAGAGGGCGAAAAAAACCTCAATACGAATCTTAAAGTTTGCTTCAAGTCATAGTTGTACATCTGAAGAATTTAGTAACTTCGGTATGTTTAAGTATGTATAAAACATTTTTTTCTATAAATAAGATTTTATTTTAAATTAAATATAAATTGCATAAATGTGGAATACATGCATCTGATAATGGCTTCTGAAGACTGAAGAAACAGAATCAAACTGACAAATCACCAGCATGACACTCAAAACTGAGGAGATAACAACAGATTTTTATTTACTATCTTTACTAGTTATAAATGTCTGTTACACTTAAAAGTAAAAGATACAATGTGAACTTTTGATAAATTACAATGATTTTCAGCTGAAAAGGCAAATTCCCTTGCTTTCTTAATTATGATGTCTGATCCCTTCTATCTTCTTCATTTTCTTCTTCTTCTTTTGGCTGCTCCCGTTCAGGGTCACCACAGTGGATCATCTGCCTCCATCTCATGCTGTCCCTTGCAGCCTCTATTGTCATACCAACCCTCTTCATGTCCTCCTTCACTACATCCATGAACCTTCTCTGTGATCTTCCTCTTCTCCTGCCTGGCAGCTCCATCTTCAACATCCTTTGTCCACTATATCTGTTATCCCTCCTCTGTACGTGTCCAAACATCTCAACCTTGCCTCTCTGACTTTGTCTCCAAACCAATCAACTACCTCTGATGTATTCATTTCTCATCCTGTCCATCCTGGTTATTCCCAGCAAAAATCTCAACATCTCCAATTCTGCCACCTCCAGCTCTGCCTCCTGTCTTTTCATTCGCGCCACTGTCTCTAAACTGTACATCATAGCAGACCTCACTGCTGTCTTGTAAACCTTCCCTTTCACACTTGCTGCCTTCCTTCTGTCACAAAGCACCCCTGACACTCATCTCCACCCACTCCACCCTCTTCTTCACCTCTATTAAGCACTGTCTGTTGCTTTGAATGGTAGTTAAACTCATCCACCATCACTACCTCTACTCCTTGCATCTTCACCATTCCACCTACCTCCCTCTCATTCACACACATGTACTCTGTCTTGCTTGTACTGGCTTTCATTCCTCTTCTCTCCAGTGCATACCTCTCCAGGGTCTCTTCCACCTGCTCCCTGCTCTCACTACAGATCACAATGTCATCTGCAAACATCATAGTCCATGGAGACTCCTTTCTGACTTCATCTTGTCAGCCTGTCCATCACCATTTACATGCATATCTATGGCTTGTGCATGTCACATTTCCCCCACTATCCTGCAGAGTTATAGTGCATGTAGATAGCTATAAGTGCACAGGACAAATAAGCTAGACCTGTTGTGTTTTTTCTTATTTTTTTCCACATACTTCATATATGGCAAGAAACGGTTAGTTTAAAGGCTAGCAGAAGAACAGGCCCTGAGCACCAGAACCATAGAGGCAAAAGTCTACCACAGCTGACACAACGCAAGCTGCAAGCTGTGTAAGGGTGCAGAGACAGTTCAGCACATAGTATCTGGATGCAAGATGCAAGTTGGGACAGTGTACACTGAGAGGCACAACCAAGTAGCTGGGATTGAGTACAGGGACATCTGTGCTGCATATAGATTGGAAGTCAAGACACAAGGGGAGATACCTCCAAAAGTGGTTGAGAATAACAGGGTTGAGGTCCTATGGGACTTCAAGGTCCAATCGAACAAGCAGCATTGCAAACAAGCAGAGGCCCAGAGTTGCTCCCTGATGTAATCCCACCCCCACCTTCCACATGTAATCTAATTGAAAACTTATTTTACTGCCCGCATTTTATTAAATTGGTAATTATGATAAAAACATGATATGCGGATAATTATGATGAAAAAAAATCTTAATTATTTAAAACCTGGACTGGAATTCTAGTTAGTATGACAATAGGTTTTACAGAAGTGCATAGACCCGACTGCTTTATTGTGAAAGTCCCAGCGGAAGAGGGAGTTTATTGATGTGTTGTCGGCGCTGGTCACACAGACAGGGAATTCGCTGTCAAGAGGGTGGATGCCTAGAGCTGGTGAGCGATGCTTTGATTAACTTAACGTGTGCTGGTATTTTCTTGTATTTTAACGGAGCTAGTTTGGTCTTGGCCGCGGTAGCCTCGGTTATTGTTGACCTGAAGTCGAGCAGCACAGGGCCGCTTAAATTAACGTGTGCTTTCTAGCAGCGCTTACAACCGTGTCGCAGAGAGGCTAGCAGGGTAGCTAACGCTAGCTCGCCTAGCTATGTAGCTAGCGTGATTAGTACTGATGCGTCCATTATCGGACGCACCTTAATGTGATGTGCTTATTTGTTTGAATCCTCATAACTGAAATGTTCCAACCCCGTAACCGCTCGGAGACATGTTTTCAGGGAGGGCTGCAGAAGGACATGGCACATTTGTGCAGGAGCACACACATATGCTGGTACTCAAGCCTCAATTTCATGCGTGCTGATGAAGCGCATCCGCCTAGGCTAGCGATGAAGAAGCGGTTGGCGCTATCGTTTATTTCTAATGCCGTTTGTCTGTGTTTATGTCTGTGGACGATTACGTACAAGTGGATCAGAAGAATTGGGTAATAAGCTTTAAGCTGTGGCAGCGACCTGGTTTGACTGCCTGTCCGATAACGGAGCTGGGCGTTCTCGGTTTGAAGTTACGCGCTGCCGTCGGTGACCATCCGCCGCACAAAGATGGAATGTAGGCTGACATTAGAGACAAGCTGACGACGCAGACGTTATTTACAGTTGCTGCGGTGATATGGTTGGTTTTGTGCTGGCAGTCTCGGTGCGATATGGAAAGGTGTTTCAGCTTGCTAGCTAGCAGGCGAGTGTCTGGTTCTGTGTGGCCGGCGGGTGAGCGTCTAAGACGGGGGAAGCAGGGGGACCCAGTGCGCTGGGTACCCACAGGCTGTGGCGTTTTCCCGTCAATCGCTTTACCAGCGTTTGACGTGTTGATGTTGCGGAAGCTTTTCCGGCGACACCGCATTTAGGGCGTTAAAAGGCCGTATTAATAGCTGCGACATACTGTTCCCATGACTTGAGCCATGCCATCCCGGAGAGTTTCGATGAAACCGGCTAACTGCGCTTGCGGGGATTCTGTTACACCTTCCTGCTAAATGGTGATCGTGTTTGAAAATAACCCCCTTACAGAACTAACTAGTTAGTTACTTTTCTTCCCAGCTGGACTTTTGGGATTAAGCAGCGAACTGTTGCAATAATAGCTAAGGAGTAGCCGAGCTGTGTTTAACAACATGTAGACAGCAGCAGTACTGCTATAGAGGTGTTGAAATCATATCCACAGACATACCTATTACGCTGGTATAGAGACTGCTTGCTCGGCTCTTGAACTACAGTAATTTATATACAATAACTTAAAAGAATCGTACTAAAAATACAGCAGGAACTTGCACAGCCACAGTGATGTTGGTGTCTTTATATAGTCTCTACAGTAGAGAGGAGATGTGTGGAATTGCATTAATAAATAACGTTGCCCCACTTCTTAGGAGGAGAGTAGGCATCTACAGTCTAGCCAGATGTCTGTCTTTTGAGGGCATGTGGATGTGCTTTCAATGAAAGTAGAAGCTGACCATAGTATCTGATCATAGCTTTCACTTGGAGATTGCTCATGTTGGAGGTTTCTGTGCACTGATTGGTTATTCATACTTGCAAGGTTTGTCATCAGCATCCATTCTGCTGGCTGATGAAATCATTGCCATTATATGATTAATATTTTCCTGAGGGCAGTGCTTGTTAGGCTATAGGGGTATGTAATTCATCACATATTAATTACAATTTACTTCTTCTAACAGTTTTTAACAGCGTGATAATGAAGATAAAATGCACTATAACGTTCTTGTTTCACTTATCGGCACATTATTGTCCTTTACTTCGGTCCTCCACAACTGTTGAATTTTTTTTTAATTTTTTTTAGTTTAGTTATGTTCACATTTATTTATTTTGTTGGTTAAACTACAATTGAAGTTCATAGAAATTCATGTCATTAAATTTTTCTTTTCTTGGAGTTTAATAAAACTACTGTTTTTTTCAAAGTCTGTGATTAATTGTAATTTCAGTATTGACTGAAATAATTGTGACTGATCTTTGCTATAATTAAGCTGCCTTATTGGGAAAGATTTTGTTTTAAACAGCTTTATTGATCTTAATACCTGCTTTGTTCTAATGTGTCAGAAGAGGTTATTAGAATAAAGCAGTGCTTCACAGCCTGTAGGGTGAGTCCCACTTGTGGTGTGCAGAGCTGCTGCAGGTGGGGCAGGGGAAAAATATGAAGTGAAACTAAGGTGAATAGATATAATTTTTGTTTTCCAAGAAAGAATTTGCTGATGCTGTGGCACTAATTATATGCACCTTTTATCTAAGGAAAATTCTATGTGGCTCAGTTGTTTTTATTATGGTTTTCAGTTTTATGTGCTTTAGAGTGCAGAATTTTTTCAGTGTCTGAAGTGGGACATGCCAAAAAATTTTGAGAACCACTGGATTAAAGTTTGCTGATTTTACAAAGCAAAAATGTTAGCATACACCTTATGAACTTATATAAAGTTGTGTTTAGTTAGAGGACTGTAAGTATGTCACTGATGTTGAATGATGTCCCTTAACAGTTTTTACATTATAGTGGGCATTTATGGTCAAATCAACGCATTCCTTTTGTTTAATTTTGCATTCTTATGTGAGTGGCATTAAAATAACCATGAACCTATGTAGTGACATCTGCCACAGCTGTGTCTCTCTGGAAATGCATGCTTTGCTCTGAAAAATTCCTGTCTTGTTTCAACACATACTCTTCAATAGCTTATGTGCCTGAATGGTCACCATAGCTGGTGGAATAGTACGAGGGCTCCTAATTCCTTCATCTGTTGTCAGTGTTTGCCAGCATGCGATACATATGACCAGGAGTGGCAGTTTTTTCCTCAGTCTAACATTTAATCCGGACGTATGTGTGAGGAAGTTGACAATCACAAGATTACTGTTTGCGCTTGCCTCGGGTGGAGTACAGGCACTTCACAGGCCTGAATGATATTTCCTTAAACAGAGGAGCTTTCTGGTGATTCTGTTACAGTGCAGTTTTAGATTATACAGGTGAGTGTTACAGAGGAGTCTCCACTGAGGGGGAAGTGGGAGGTAAATATTAGGAATTCCTTCATTTTGTGTATTGATTTTTCAGTTTCTTGTTTTCATTTGGATCTGCTGGAGTAACTAAGCTTTTGTATGTTGTTCTATAGCCACTTGCTACAACCCCATTCCCTATAAAGCTAGGCGACAACATGAAAAAAGAATGTGAATAACAAAGATTGTAATGATTTGCAAATCATTCAAAACTTACGTTGAACTGAAAGTAGTTCAAAGACAACATGTCAGATGTTGAAACTGAGAAATGATGTTGCTTATTGAAAAACATAAGCACGGTTTGCCCTGGCTAAAACAGGCTTTTAGAAGGTGCCATTTCGTTTTACATGTATGCAGGAAAAACCCTGATAAGCAAACAAAAGTAAAAACAAACGTACAAAAAACAAACAGGTCAGTGACATGATTTTTTTTAAAAATCATAGAATAACATGAGCGAGCCCCAAAGAGGCTGTCTTTTGTAAAGTCCCTGTCACACCTTGACAATTCAATAAGCTATGCCAACATAAATAAAAAAACTACAAATATGCCGGCGTATGTCAATTAAGCTCTTGTGAAGTTTTCTTTAAGTTAAGAGCATGCTGAAGTACGCCAGTATACATGGTAGGACGGTGAGGTTGCTGGAAAATTTAGGGCATGCGGAAAATCTCAAACGTTTGCCAGCGTATGGCTCATACATCCCATACACGAGGACCATATGTTGCAGGTATACGTATATGGAGACTCACGTTACTCATATGTCAAAATACGTGGAGATGATGTCTAGCGTACCCAAAATGTATTAATAACCTATGAGTAACATGTTTTTAACATATAACATATCAAACATACCTCCAACGGATATTGACATTTGTAGATGTATTTGACATAATCCAGTTGTACTGAACATGTTTCTAACACACAGCTGCCGAATAATTGAGTATGTGGTGTGTTTAAGGGGAGTGGTATAAATGGGCTTCTAGTTGTGAATGCCGGCATTACTCTAGCATTCGTGCATATTACATTCTATATATGTTGGCAATACATTATGTATACGCCCATTTAACATCATTGTTGTGCGTATTCCAGCGTTTTAGAGGAATTTGGGTGCGTTGTTAAATCGTCATGGTGTGACAGGGCCCTAGAGATTGAATGAGCAAGTAGTTAATCAATTTAGGAAGAAGACTCCCTAAAAGAGTCATTAAAATTTAAGGACAATATCATCTGTGGCGCATAATGTCATTAAATGTTTCAGAAATGCATCAGAATAATGTATTATATTTTTATGCGTCTACCATGGAGGCATTGTTTTCAGGTTGTCTATCAGCCAGTTAGAAATCTTGTTACTACTACAGGAGCTGACTCGTTTGCAAGATTTTTACCAAACTTTGTGTTCATACCTGTGATGGGTAGAATATCTGATAACATTTTATATGGTGGATTCAAAGTAACATGGTGCTATGGTGGTGAGTACTACTGGCTCCTCACAACAAGCAGGCCCGGGTTCGAGTCCATCGGCCTGCCAGCTGGGGTCCTTCTGTGTGGCGTTTTTATGTTCTCCCCATGCTTGTGTGGGTCCTCTCAGGGTACTCTGGCTTCTTCCCACAGTCCAAAGACATGAAAGGGGGTTAGGTTAATTGGAGATTTTAAATTGCCATAAGTTTAAATGTAAGATTGAATGGTTGTCAGTCTGTTTGAGTTAGCCCTACAATGGAATGTTGTCCAGGGTGTACCCCCCCTCGACTGAACTGGATAAGCAGAAGAAAATGGATGGATGGAATCAAAGGTTAAGGTCACACAGGGTCATTAATGAAGTTACCAGCGTAGTAGCTTACTGGCCAGCTGGATCATATTCAGATTTGTTTTATTTAATGACTATGATAGGTAGAAGAACTGATAATTGATTAATTTTCAGGTCAAGGTCACATGGGTCATCAGTGGAAAATATCATTGTCACCTAAGGAGCTGACTGGGCTGCTGGATCAGTGCCAATACTTGTATGGTTAATTGCTAGGATAGGTAGAAGAATTAAGAACATTTTAGAGATTATGAGGTTCAAAGTCACAGGGGGTGGTCAGAAATCTCATTGCCACCATAGGAACTGGTTATGCTCCTGGATCCATGTCAATGCATATATGTTTGATCACCATAATGGGAAGAAGAACTGATAACTTATTTGAGGTCACTTGTCTGTCCATCTGTCACAAAATTTACCACTACTAGAGCTGACTTGTTTGCTGGATGTTTTCCAAACTTTCTTTGGTTAATACCTATGATGAATAAAACATCTGTTAATATTTACAAGATTGTGGGATCAAAGGTCAAGGTCACACAAGGTCAGATTTAAAGCAGAGACATACTGGTAGGGTTCTAGGCATTTCATTTTGTTTGTTATCCAAGTGTGTTTAAGTTTTCAGGCATGTGGCGAAAATAATTCTTTTTCGTTTTTTGGTATTCATCCCTTCTAAAGAAAAATAAAGGTATGAACCAAACTATGTTTTTTGGAAAATTGTTCTGTTCTTTTTCAAGGCCAAAAACCAATACTGAATTGCTGTGATGCTTAGGCTTTCAGACAGCAGTGCATTAAAAACAGACATTATTTTGTGGTGGAAATCATTGCATGATCTCAAAACCATTACCACTGAATGAATTTGATTGCTGCATCTGCAAATTCAATTTAAAACTATCACACAAAGAAAAATAAACAAACACTACATGAACAAAATATAGAAATACCACCACCTCTTTTAGGCTTATGTTCATTTAAATGGATGAAAGGAAAACAGAAAACTGTCCCATGATCTGACAAACTAAACTTAAGAAATAATGGACATTCAGTCCTCCTGGGTAGAGATGAGAGGGACAGCCAGGTCAGCTTTAACAGAACTTAACGTAAGCAATTTCTGCTACTGGGTTTATTGAAGTATTCTGATTCTAAACTTCAGTAGCATATATTGCCATTCTAACATGTGTTGCTTTGACACCCTTGCTTTTTTCAGCAAAATAATACCAACATAAATTCTGTAAGCATTACAACAGCATGGCTCCCTTGTAAAATAATTTGGGTACTAACTTACCTAAATGAAAAATGAGGCAAAGGAAGCTCTGAGCTGTTGAGCAACTAATTGTCAGTCAAGACTGGGAAGATCTTGTGCTTCCAGAATTATAGCAATTGATCTCAGCAGTGTTCTTTTTAAAAAAAAACCTCACAATTCAGCACATATACCCCATGCCAACATCTCTGAAGCATGTTGCTGGCATCAATTTCACAGTAAGTGTATGGTTTTAAAAAACAGAAAGTTCTTGGTTTCAGCATTTAATATGCTTTGTACTATTTTCAAATAATTTTGTTTGTATATACATTTTATAAAGCATCCCAACTTTTTCAACAAAGCAGGAATCTAAATGTTGACCTTCAGCTTGTAGCTACACTTTCTTATAACTTTATTATTGGTTATTTAGGGTTAGTTAGGTTCTACATGGCACATGACAAATGTCCCAACCCTAAACGTGAAAATACAGTCATTATGAACAGGAACTGTAAGAACAGCAGTGAGGAACATTGGTGCTTCTCCTCCATCTCTGGCTGACATTTACAAACAGTGCAGCATCATCAATAAGTCCTCGCATCGATCTCACAGTTTGTTCTCGCTCCTGCAGTCGGGGGAGAAGTTGCAGAAGCATTCGCTCTAGGACCACAAGACTGCTAAACAGCTTCTTCCCCACAGCAATAAACCAGACCTTGTGACGTTTTATATAGTGTGTGAACTTGCCTTCAGTGACACTTAACTTAGCGTGGTATTTTAGTATTCTGATTTTAGTTGTTGTTTTATTCTTAACTGCTTGTTTTTATCATAGTTTTATCTTTTTAGTTAGAAATATTGTGTTTAACACTTGTTTATTTTTGCTTTCAAGACTGCACTGTTTTTTTTTATCTAGCTGGTGTAAGTGAAACGTTATTTTGATTCAATGATGCACATAAAAATGAAAAATAAAGGAAATAGTTATCTTCATAACATTCAAACCGGAAAACTTATTAGACCACTGGTGTTGTTCCACTGACGCAAGTGCATGTGTATTGGACTAAAAACCATCCCGAGGGTGTTACTGAGATACTTGTTGAACAGTGAGACTAAATGACTTCTGTGTATGTTGAGAATTTCTCAAATTTTTCATGCTTACATGACTTTAGTAGCACCACTCATCCCTAGTGTTTGGTTTGATTTGAATAAACTTGAAATGAGTGGTCTGATAACCTTAAACTATCTATCTCCTCTGCATTGAAAAAATATCAGTGCATACAGTATGTCATCATATTATGAAGGCTTATAATCTGAAGTAAAATATTTTAGATCTTTTAATATTTCGGGACACACTGGCTTAAAGCTTCTACAATCCAGGATTGGTAAAACCAAATTACACTAAAGTATACCTATGGAGATACCCCACAATATGTACATACAACTAGAATTCAGTAATAATACACCAATATGTTCAGAATCATTGGCTCACCTACGAACTACACATACAGGACCTTGTATGACATCCCATTCTAGATTCATTGGTCCCCGCTTTGCACCTATAAGTGCTTCTGCTCTTCTAGGGAAGGCTTTCTGCAAGATTTCTGAGTGTCTCTGTGTCAGTTTTTGCCCCTTCATCCCAAAGAGAATTTGTGAGGTCAGACACTGATGGCGAATGAGAGGACCTGGCTCGCAATTGTAGTTCATCCCAAATGTGTTCATTGGGGTTGAGGCCAGGGTTCTATGTGGGCCAGTCAAGTTCTTCCACACCAGACTCATTCAATCATGCCTTTATTCAACTTGCTTTGTGCGTTGGGCCACAGTTTTGCTGCAACAGAAGAGGGCCTTCCCCAAACTATTCCTATAAATTTGGAGGCATAGAATTGTCCAAAATGTCTTGATAAGTATCAAGATTTCCCTTTAATGGAATGAAGGGGTTCACGCCAGCCCTATAGCATTATCCCCCCTCCTCCTCCAAATTTCATAGCTAACACAGTACAGTCAGGCAGGTAATGTTCTCCTGGCATTTGCCAAACTCAGACTCATCTGTCAGATTCCCAGATAGAGAAGCATGATTCGCTTCGCCACAGAACACATTTCCACTGTTCCAGAATCTAGTGGTGGCATGCTTTATCTTGATGCTTGGGAGTGTGCTTGGTGGTGTAAGGTTCGCATGTATCTGCTATGCCAAGGAAACTCTTACCATGCAATTATTGAATTAGCAGAGTCTTGCTGTGGTTCCTAATGCTTCCACTTTGCAAGAATATCATGGAATTTCTAGAAGGTAAGAAATTTCACAAGCTGACTTGTTGCAACTGTGGGATCCTATTACAGTACCACACTTGAATTCAGTGAGGCCTTTAGAACAACACATTCTTTCACAAATGTTTGTAAAAGCAGACTGCATGGCTAGGTGCTTGATTTATTTTATACACCTTTTGTCAGTGGGACTGAATAAAACACCTGAAATCAGTGATTAACAGAGCGTGTCTAATATTTTGTTTATATAGTATATCTGAAAATGAAGCTCTGTAGGAGTATATTTTTGTCCTGACAAAATGAGAACCCAGCAAGCAATTTCCCCCTGGGATTATTAAAGGATTCTGATACTGAAAAAGTTTTAGCAATATTGTTCTTTGACAATTGGGCCTGTTTTGGTACGGTTTCATCATGTTAAATAATATCTACCTATAATCTATTGTGCCAGCCCATACGTTAGAGAAGTGTGTGTGTGTGTGTGTGTGTTTTGAGTTTTCTGTTGTGTGCCGGGATTTTTCTTTGAAAAATCAACCACACTTTTTGCACACATGTCGGGGTGCTAGGGTGTGCCGCCTTCTCTTTTCATGGGATGTTTCAATGGCATCTCTTGCTTGGTTACTTTGTTCACCTGAAAGCAATGAAGTTGCCAATTTGTACAGTAAAGCAGCTCATGGGTTTACACATAAGGGAGGGAGTGGGCTTGTGGCCTGGGAAATCTCACCCTTGTCTCCTGGGAGACCAGTTTAGCCTTAGATTGTGGTCAGCTATTTGCCCCTCAGTGAAACGTTTTCAGTGAGAAGCATGACTGCTCATGCACCAGAGATGATCAAATGAAACAAGGCTGCCATGAAACTCTGATATTTAATTCAGCTCATGCCTGCAGAAAATATGCAGCTTAGAAATCCTGGTTAAGTTACCGAAACAGTGGCGCTAATAAAGGTTTTACTGGTTGTTTAAGAGTATTTCAGCAGTGCATCAATCATTGGTCCAGTGTTTGAAAATTCCTCCTCTGCATGGAGCCTGGTAGTTTTCCAGACTCTTAGCAGATGCTAACACAGCACTAACTATATATATTTTCAAACATTTTTTACTTTAACACAAATTTAGAGTTATTGTTGTTTTATATTTTCCAGTTTTTAATTATTTCATTTTGAGGTTTTGTTGAGAGCTCAGAATTGTTTTAGTTTGTTTCCAGAGTGGTTTTGCTCATTTCAGTTTATTTTTTTATTGTTTAAAAATGAGTTGTTTTGCTTTATTTTGATTCTTCTTAATGATTATAATATGGTGAGTATTTTTCAGTGGTAAAATTTTAAGAAGTTCAGAATAGGTATTCTAAACACAACACTTAACAAAGGCTGCTGTCTCAGTCTTGTAGACATCTTGAGTCTCCATAAACATGTCTATCAAAGCCTTGCCAGGCAATCAAACATGATCAAATTGACGAAGAATAAAACTCAGGAAAATCAGTCAGTCAGGTAGGTCTGTGTTTATTTGAGTTAACTGACATTTTTTACACCTAGTTTTAGCTGTAAGTTTAGGTTTAATTTACTATAATAACTTTAGAGGTCAAGTGAGCTGACGCCACTGAGAGGATCCAAAGATGCAGTCCCTGCCAGCTTCCTTTGCTCTCATAATATGTTCAGTTTAACACTTGCATGGAAGCTTTTACTGCACTTAGAGTAACATAACTTGTCGTCCCCATAATTAGTATTATTCTATTACTCCAGTCCACATGATGTACACTATAAATTATAGCAAGAGATGTAAAAACTCTCACAGTGAGCTGAAACGAGACAAATGAATTGGGTAAGTGAAGTCAATACTAGGGATGTTATCATACCACAAATTTGGTAATGTGCACCAGTAGAATTACACAGTTCTCTATACCAAATTTGTTAACATTGTTTAAAAAATATCTCATGTGCTTAAACACAAACTCCTGTGTTAAAACATTACAAAAATAGATTTTTTGTGAATAAAAGCAGCTGTATTACAGAACAGAAAACTATCCTAGGAACTATATGTAACTATATCTAAATTGAAACTGTGGATTCCTTGAAGAGAACTAGATGCTGGTCTCTTTTAGGAGCTTTGCTAAAGTGGAAGTTTTTCAGTCGTTGGTCTGAAAAGCATGACAGAACTGTTTGCATATTGCCTTTTGTGAATCAGTTACTATATTTTGATCGTTCTCCTCAAACACAAACTACTTCTAGTACCTGACTCCTGACTGCCTATCTTAATAACAAGCTGGACGGAGCTATTCTGGCAACTACACAAGTTGCCTTCTTCCACATTGTTTTTGCCTTTATAGTTTTCTCTGTTTGTGGGCATCGTTCTTGTTCTTCTTCAGCATGTAAGGAAAGACCAAAACACTTGTAGCCATGTGCTGCCCCAAACAGTAACCAATATATATGCTACATTTGGTAGTAGTAATACAAAAAAAAAGGCAAGTAAGTGCCATTGCGTTTTATCTTGTTTCTGTTTTTATTTTACTAATAAATTCTAATTTACAATGTGGCACAATGGTGCAGTGGTAGGCACTGTTGCCTCTTAGATTTAAATCCCCTGGCTGGCTGGAGTCTTTCTGTGTGAAGTTTATATATTCTTGCTGTGCCTGTGTGAGTTCTCTCTAGGTACTCCTGCTTTCTCCCACAGTCCAAAGACATGCATGTTGCGTTAATTGGTGACTTCGAACTAGCAGTAGGTGTAAATGGTTGTCTGTATTAACCTTGCGATGGATCTGTCCAAGTTGTACCCCACTTCTCGCCCCACAATGGCTCAACTAGGCTCCAGCCCCCCACAACCCTGAACTGGATAAGCAAGTTGAGAAACAAAGTTTAAGCTGAGACTGATGGTTTCTTTCACATAAAGAATGATTCCCAGTCTCTTCCTCAGAGTGACGACTAGAGCTCATTAATTTAATACTGGTATTGGATCAGTATTTGTTAACAGCAGATATCCAAAGCCAAGGTCTTGTCTGTCCATCCTTGTTAAAGATAACAAATTCTTAGTGTCTTTCTGGCTATAAATACAGCTTCCTAGTGCCTGGTGTGCAGAACAACCTGAAATCTCAGTGTACAGCCTGTTCAGTATAGGCAGAAAAAGCATTTTCATCCCCACAGGTTGCTACCAGTCTTTCATGAATAGAACAGCCTTTCATCACAGCTCTCACTTGTTGACCCCCCCCCCATAGGTGCACTAAGCATACTCTATTGTACACAGCTATTTGGAGAGGATATTTGAGCTTATTCCATTTGCTTACTGTTGACTATAGAATGGCATTTATGGTTTGTGCAAAGGTTCAGATTAGATCGAATCAGATAGGACTTTTATTTAATCAAATGGCGTTCATGTACACATGTCAGCTGTCATCTTGGTTCCCCTGGTTAGACTTTTAATTAATTTGGATTTGGGAATTAATCATTTAGTTGCCTCCTAGGGTGTTAGAATGTATTAATACTGTTTAATTAAGGCAGAGGTACATGTTGAAATGTGTGTGACACAGACCTGTGAGTCCCTTGAGTATATCCTTTGTTAGAGCAGCCTGTCCGCTATTTTTATTTAAGCCATAAGCTACTTACGGTGTCTGTTAGGACACTGCAGGTTAGCCTAATATTGTCCAGCCAGTGGTATTAGCTTCTTGTCTGATATGTCCAAACAAATTCATTACAGTAGTGTGATTCAGCAGCAGGAAAGGTTTCGTTACTGCTTTGAAAAGTGCAGATTCTGCGAAAAAAAAAAAAAGTTAAGCAGAACTGGAAAAAAGCATAGAAACTTTTGTAATAATGGAGTATCAAATAAAATGTATTTTTAGTTTCAAACCCACAGAACAAAATGGAACCAAAACAGGATTAGTTGTGGTAACAAAATTGCCTGCAAAACAAGTCCAAGAGGAAAAAAAAACTATTGATGGTACAAAATCTACCCTTGCTGTTAATATTAAACTGTAGCCAAAGCCTTTATTTTTCCCTTCCTCTCACAAAGTCATGCAGCTGCATGTGCAAGTGTGTGCTTTTTCTATGTGCTGGTATGAGGAGACCAGGGCTGCCACAATACTCTCCTTGTGCTCTGTGGGCAAGAGGAGCCTGGCTCAGCTCATGTCACACAGTTGCTCACGGCACTTGTCCTGTCATTTGCACTGACCTCCCCAACCTGTCTACTGATTCCCAGACCTCACTGTGACTTAACAGCGCTGTGGAATCTCTTCAGTAAAACTTCTGCTAAACACGCAGCCTGAACCTTGCCTTTCATCTCAATTAGTGCATCATTTTTATATATGTACTTTACACATTTATATGCAGTTTTGTGGAGATGTTTTGCCTCGTACCATTGGATTTTCTGACCTGCTTTTCCACACTCTTTTGAACTCACATTAAGAGTGTTCTGGGGAAATGCATTCCTTTGCTTCATTGGCAACAGATGTAGAGGAGGACATTTTTTACTTTGAGCTGAACCTTTTGGAGTGTCTAAAAACAGTGCAGTGTGGACTTCAGGGCAGCTGTTTTGCCCATGAAGGCCGAAATAGACTTCATGAGAGAGCTAATGTTGGGCCTGTGGCTAGAGCATCAGAGGGCTTGTGTTTGCCTCACAGTGGCAGATGGATAAGGAGCTGTCAGCATGGGTAACAGCTGCCCCATCCACAGCTATTAAGCCACCTAGCTGTGAAGTAACAGTGACACAAATATGGCCGAGTATCCAAAAGTAACTGCTGTTGGCGCCATGAATGGCAGTATGTCCTGAAGGTTACATAAGTGAGCTCATGACTAGTTAATTTGTGAAATTATGTTGGGAAATTTGTGTGTTGAAACCGAATAAAATAAAATGCAGATTCTTTTCAGTACTCGAGTGGAGCTGCTCAGTGGACAGTTGTACAGGGTTGATGTATTGTGGGCATCACAGATATGAATATGTGTGACGGTATGAGTACAACCCATTTCTGTTGTTTGCAAAAACTATGAAATCCTTTCTCTTTGTAAACTTTTGCCAGTGTTTTTGGGCTTTCTTGTTAAAATACTGCCTCCTTTTTAAAGCAGTATGCTGTTAGATGCAGCTGTTTGCCCAGTGGTTTGGACAGACAGGTACCACAACTTTACTACATGCCCAGTGGCATACTTGGCTTGAGGTTTTTGTCACTGGCGACAGGGAGCTTGCTCTAGGAAACCTAAACCCCTTTCCTGTTGAAGCTGAGCCGTTGATATGTACAGCAAGCGGAGAAGTAGAACTAACATTAGCCCTAGGCTGCTCCTGCTGGAGGAAGGACACTAAAGTGGGCTGGCATAACTCCAGTGCATCCGGAGGGACACTCCAATCACACGTGTTTGTTTGGGTGCAATTGCTAATACACTGTACCCTGCACCAGGAGGCTGTCAGCCAACAGAGCTACCCTGAGAAGCCAGCAGGCCTCATTAATATTGATGCCATGTCTGTTTCTCTTGGGATAACCTCTGCCTACAGTGTTTTGTTGCTAGGAGGGAAATGTAGACCACAAACACTCTCTAATATTGTCACTTTATTGTTTAGTCTGAAATAAATCTGACTCGTGTCACTCACTTAATCTCTTGTTAGCTTTGTTGTTCACAGCCATAAGAGCACCATAGAGCAGCCAAACTTGACCCCTGCCAGTCCTGTGCCATCAGCTCTTTGGCAATGAAGATGACTTTTACTGACACTGGGTGAAAAATTTATTGTGTCACATCAATTTCATGTTGGGTAAATGCTGGGACTTACTAAAACCTGGGACACAAGTGACGACCGTGACTGTGTGTCACGGGTAAAATAGGATGCATTCACGGGTCATCACGGGCAGTTAATGTGGTCGTCACATCTTTGATTGTATTAGTGTCCATCGCCCCGTCGTTACGGTCTGTTGTAACCGCCGCGGTGTAAAAGCGCTGTTTATTATAGTGTCTATGTATATGTAACATGTCTTTGTCAGTGAATAGAGCTTTAGAAATTTTACAGACTGATAAGCAAATTTCTGAAATACCTTTTAGGCCAAAAGGAGGAGACGTTTTTTGTTTCAAAGCTGAAGGTGCAAAAAGTCAGGACTGGCGTCAGATTTTATTCTTCATTTCTTTTGCCATAAAAATATAATATATATTGCCGTCACGTTGATATATTTCCGTCTCATTATAAACATTGTCACGTGTAATAGTATAATTGTCACGGCAATGTGGATCACCACTGTCAC
>VUQH01085387.1:0-11578 GCA_015106775.1 Etroplus canarensis
TGACCGTTCTTGACTGGCCCAGCCAGAGCCCTGACCTAAACCCAATTGAGCATCTCTGGAGAGACCTGAAAATGGCTGTCCACCAATGTTCACCATCCAACCTGACAGAACTGGAGAGGATCTGCAAGGAAGAATGGCAGAGGATCCCCAAATCCAGGTGTGAAAAACTTGTTGCATCATTCCCAAGAAGACTCATGGCTGTACTAGCTCAAAAGGGTGCTTCTACTCAATACTGAGCACAGGGTCTGAATACTTATGACCATGTGATATTTCAGCTTTTCTTTTTTAATAAATTTGCAAAAATTTCTACATTTCTGTTTTTTTCTGTCAAGATGGGGTGCTGAGTGTACATTAATGAGAAATAAAATGAACTTTTTTGATTTTGGCAAATGGCGGCAATGACACAAAGAGTGAAAAATTTAAAGGGGTCTGAATACTTTCCGTACCCACTGTAAGTTCTTGCTGTGTTGGAGAAGCTACTTTGAATTGGTAGCTTTAGAAACAACCAATTTCTTCACACTGAAATGAGCCTGGTTCAACTACAGCAAATCTATTAGCCATCTAAATCTACTCTGAAAGATAAGTTCAAAGTATGGCGCCCATCAAAGGGGTTCAAATATGGTATGAATAAAAATCTATAAACTTTCCATTCCTTTTATAGCCCAAAATTTAAACTGCATTTAGTGGGAGTAGTTAACTGTATATAAAAAAGGGGAATAAGTAATTGAACTACATTAATAGCTATGCACATATTAAACTACAACTTTAATTGCAGGAAGTTCACACTTGGCCCTTGTTCCTGTGTTTGTGCTGTCATAGAAAATCCTTCCCGAATCCTTTAATGTCAAACGAAGTAGGAAAACAGCACGTTAGTAATATCTTTCTGCCAGTGTGCCAGCCAGACAGAATGGCATACTACAAAGAGAAGGTCTCAGATTACTCAGTAAACTCAGCAGTTTGATGTATTCATCAGCCCATTTATTTTATAAGATTTTTTGAACAGCCTTTCAAAAGTGTTTAAAGCTACGTATTTCAAATGTAATTCACACCAGGGACACTTGAACAATGCGGCTACATGAATTTTGAGACTCAAAAACTGAATTCTGGATCTTATTATTCAATTGCTCATGGGTTTACACAGTCATGTATAGTGTTAAGATACTGCAAGGGAATACTAAAAACTAAGTTAATCTGAGTAATATAAATGAAAATAGAGCACACAAGCCAATGGGAGCCAATATTTGGTCTGAGCTCCTTTATTCTTCAACACAGCCTGAACTCTCTTAGCCAGGCTTTCTGTCATTTCTTTAGGTAGTCTTCAAGAATAGTTCTCCAGGCTTCTTGAAGGACATTCAAAGCTCTTCTTTAGATGTTGGCTTCCTTTTGTTCTGTTCTCTGTCAAGATGATCAAAAACTTCTTCAATAATATTGAGGTCTCTGGCTCTGGGGAAGCCAGTCCATGAATAATAGAGTTCCATTGCATGTTTTTCTATCTAGGTAGGCTATAACTGCATCAGCAGTATGCATTGGATCACGGCCATGCTGAAAAATTAAGCTGTTGTCAATTAGATGCTTTCCACATGGTATTACATGGTGGATCAACATCTGATAGTACTTCACTGCATTCATAATTCCATTGATTTTAACAACACCACTGGTTGAAATGTGGCTCCAAACCATGACACAGCCTTTAGTTTTACAAATAGCTGTGGACACTCACCATTGTACATCTCTCCTGATCTCTTTTGTATATATTAATGGTGGTTTGCACCAAAAAATTGTAATTTTAGATTCCTCACTCCACAAGACCTGGTGATACTGATTTTCAGATAAAGCATTCCTCTGAAAAAGGTCAGAGGAATGCGACTAGACCGAAAATGAGTGAAATAGCAGCCAAGACTTTCAGAAATCCTGGAGAATCATTGCTAAAGGCCACTTAAAGTCTGCCTGGAACCAAAATATAAAGAAATGAGGGAAAGAAGTGAGGGGCGGATAAAGACTTATGCACAGTACTGTGTGTGTGTGTGTGTGTGTGTGTGATACAAGCGGTAGTCATACACTACATTTAATACAATGGGTGTCCCGAAAAGGGCTATCCCTCCCCTTATACTACTGCTGAGATGTTGCTGATCATGGAGGTGATCTCCACTCTGACTTCAAAGATCTGCTGCACAGGTCGGGGAAGACCCTGTTATGCTATATTTTGCATATTGTCTCTGTAGCTTATGGGCCACAATGTTTTTATATTTTGCCATATCATTGCAGATGTTCTTACTGCAGATCAAGAGGTTAAACAGCTTTTTTGGTTCACGAAAACTGAAGAGTAAATTTCCTAGAACCATATTTGCTTCATGAAGAAGGGAAGTACTATCAGATGTCCTCATCCTGCTCCTTTCCAATCGCGGTTCTTGTGTTGTTTTGCTTTTCAATAGCTCATGTGCATGTATGTGCACATTCAAAGCTGTTTTTCATGTACTTGAAACACAAACTGCAGACCTAAGTCCCACACCTTGCAGGACCAGTCTAACTAGTTTTAATCATCCCTGATATAAAACAGGAATTTGCTCCCACATGCGAATAACAGCAAAGTTTGCTATGCTCAAAGTTCCCACATGCACAGGAATGTCCTCGGGCCGTAACGCCTGTAAACTTCATTACTCTGGCTGATTTACTGTGTTCATGTTTTGCTTAAAAAGGCTGGATTTAGGGTGTGTTATGTCTCCGCTGTGGTGACCCCTTGGGGAAAACACAAGGGAGAAAGCTGAAGGTGCATATTTTTAATGTCAGCTGAAGTTCGTTTGAAAGGAAAATTCCAGTTAAAGGCAATAAATACTAATGGAAAAACTTCTGTCTTCTGTTTTGCAACCTCAAAGGTGACTGCCGCAGCAATGGAGTGCTTCAATGACCTTCTCCATAAACTGAAGGAGGTTCACGAGCGGGAAGTGGAGGGTAAGTGGGGATGGAGAAAAAAAACGTTGAGTTTGATGGGATAATTTCACAAATTTGCTCCTAAAAAACCTTTTTTGTGTTTTTGCTTTCAAGGATGGCAAGTGAAAGTCCAAGAGCTGTCCAACAAGAAGGGCTGGTGAGTCAATTCTTCATCTCTGGACAATCACGTTTAGACAATACTGACAAGATGTTCAAGTTTAGCAATGCA
Organism: Etroplus canarensis; assembly: GCA_015106775.1. NCBI lineage: Eukaryota > Metazoa > Chordata > Actinopteri > Cichliformes > Cichlidae > Etroplus > Etroplus canarensis. The sequence goes on from VUQH01085387.1 coordinate 3,158, forward strand.
TGAGTTTAGCCAGAACAGGCCTCAAGTCTTTTGTGCACCAGACAGATAGGCAATCGGGCAGGCAGGCATGCTGGTTCTGCACCTGGCCCCGCGTTTGTTTATGTCATGATTGACTTGGGAGGAAGCTCAAGTCAGAACAAGTCATTCAGCGTCATAACTGACTCACAAAATCTTTGTTTAATTTCTCTAGAACCAAGCAAAGACAAAGGATGATCATAAAAGTTACAGAGAATCTTTGGGTGCAGTTAAATCAACTTTTCATAGTCATAAAATAATGATTCACCTAACATGGCTTAGGCCTATTGATCAATAAAACAATGAATGTGAAGGTAAATTTGGTCTACATCCTTCCCAAAAATTAATCGTAGCAAATGAGAGGCTAACGTGGGTATGCTAACATCCAAACAATCACTCTGTTTCAAATTGTGTACTTCTGTTAGTATTGGGCCACCTATGCATTACACCTATAGGAGCTTGTATGACATCTCATTCTAAATCCATAGGCATTAATATGAAGTAGGTCCCCCTGTCACAGTTATAACAGCATCCATTGGAATTTTTGTTCATTCGTTGAGAAGAACATTTGTGAGGCTAGACATTGATGTTGGATGAGAAGGCCTGGTTCTCTCATTTTAAAGCGAATGGGGTTGAGGTCAGGGCTCTGTGTGGGCTGATTAATTCCATATCAAATCATACTTCTATGTAGCTTGATTTGTGCACTGGGGCACAGTCATGTTGGTACAGAAAATGACATTCTCCAAACATTTCCCACAAAGTTGATAGCATAGAATTGTCCAAAATATCTTGGCAAGCCAAAGCATTAAGACTTCCCTTCAGTGGAACTAAGGGGCCTACAGGTAACAATCTCCTGACATTTGCCAAAGTCAGACATGTCCATCATACGGCCAGATAAAAAAGTGTGATTCATCACTCTACACAGCACATTTCCACTGCTCCAGAGTGCAGTGGCGACATGCTTTACACCACTATATTTGATGCGCTGCATTGTGCTTGATGATGTAAGGCTTACATGCAGCTGCTCGGCCATGGAAACCCATGCCATGAAGCTCCCAGTGAACATTTTTTGTGCTGATGTTAATGCCAGAGGGGGTTTGGAACTCTGCAGTTACTGAGTCAGCACCGTGTTCCACATTATGTGCCTTAGCACTCTGCAACCCCACTCGCTACCTTTACATGGTTCGCCAGTTTTTGACTGAGTTGCTGTGGTTCCTAAACGCTTCCACTTTACAATAATACAGCCTACAGTTCATCATGGACTATCTAGGAGGAAGACATTTCATGAACGCACATGTGGCAACTATAGCGTCCTATTACAGTACCATGCTGGAATTAGGAGAGCTTTTCAGAAAGACCAATTTTTTCGCAAACATTTTAAAGCCAAATACCGCAACTAGGTTCTTCCTTCCATTTTCTAAACCCGTGGGACTGAATGAAACACCTTAATTCAGTGATTAAGAGGTGGGCTAATAATTTTGCCCATATAGCATATAGGTGGTCAGAAGCCTACCATGCTGCAAATGTGGGCAAAAAGGCTTGCACAACAATCGTGGTCACTAGCTTCAATTTTTATTTTTGCTCAACGTTAGCCTGCTGAAATTACTGGGCATAGTGTGCCACATGGAAGTTCATTAGTCTCCAAACTGAGATACACTGATAGGCAATGCTAACATTATGGTATTAACTTGCCATAATATTTATCATGTTCACCACCATAGTTTAGCATATTAGCATGCTAATATCTTCTAAACTAAACACAAAGTAGAACTGGTTGATGTATATGTTATTCATTGCATAGGTTTTGGTTCTAAAACAACACATTGGATCACTTAAGATTATTTTAGTTCACCTTTCATGGATGAAACACATCTAGACCAACTCTCAGAATAGAAGAAAAGAGCAAATTAGCCACAAGCCGAACAGGCTAATTCTTTAATAGCATGCTCAGGGTGGTATAGCTTATGAGAATCACAGTGAGGAGTTGTAGAGTTTGATATCCACAGGTAGGAATGGCTTCCTGGTGTTCTGTGGAGCATCATGATGGAATGAGTCTGCTGCTCCTGTGTCTGTCAGAGACATCATGCAGAGGCTGTGAAGGATTGTCCAGGACTGTCTGATGTTACTGGCCTTGCAAATCAGTTTGTTGAGTCTGTTGGTGTGAGCTACTCTCAGTCTGCTGCCCCAGCACACTACAGCGTCGAAGATGGCACTTAGCAACCACAGACTCAGAAAACATGGTCGTACCACCCTGAGCACAGCCGATCGCTTTTGATATCAGAACTTAAGGAGGGTTGGGCCTTATTAGTACTAACTTAGGAGACCCCCTTGGAATCCCAGGTATTAGGGGCTGCTGTGGCTCAGGAGGTAGAGCAGGTCACCTTTTAAACAGAAGGTTGGTAGTTTAATTCCCAGCTTCTCTAACCTGTATGCTGAAGTGTCCCTGGGCAAGATACTGAACCTTAAATTGTTCCTAATATTTCAATCGGTGTATGAATGTGTGTGTGATAGTTTAATGTGTTTAAAAGTATAGAATAAAGTATGAATGACGTTTATAGTAAAAAAAAGTGCTTTGAGTGCTCAGTTACAGTAAAAAATCATATGTACCAGTCCATTTACTTTTAAGCACCACCCAGCAGATTTTTAGGGTAGCTTAGAAGAGTAGGTAATTCAAAACCCCCCAAAACCAGCCTGGAAAAAGTTCTTTTGATCTGGTTCTTCCCGTTGTAACACTTACAGAAGTGGTGGCATGTTTTCCGAGATATGGGCCGTGGTTTTAGATCAAAGTTGATGTGAAAAACAAAGACAGAAGCAGGTGGAGGACCACTTGTCCTTTCAGCTAAAGATGACAAATTCTCGGCAGACAGCCCACAGGTGCCTTGGAAATGAGGGAGAAAGTAATGACATCAGATAGGAGGGGTGCCAGCCCTTTTTATGTGTTTTCAGAATGTCAGGGATTTATAAGTTAGGTTCTAAGTTTTGTTGTGCACGAGTGTAGGTTTGAATTGTTGGTATGCCTTTGTCTGGCATGTAGCATCTCTCTATTACTGAGATAATGTTACGTGAAATATCATTAAGGTGCAGGCTTAGGGGTTGACACACAAAGAGTTTTACAACAATGCTCATGTGAAAAGTCTGTGCTCTGTGAGGTAACATTATAGTTCATGAAGGAAATTCATACTTGTTACCCATTCCTGTTCTCTCATTCTCGGCTTGGACTGGTCTCCCTTGTGTTTGTCCATCTCCGTGTGATGTGTGTAAAACCCAAAAAGCTAGATAAAAATGAATTTTGAAAGTTTAGTTGTTATGGTGATTAAAAGCACTCCTGATTTATAATATAGCGTTAGATTAGTGATCTTGCCAAGAGGGGCATTCCCAAGATTTTTTTTAAAATGCAGGGACCAAGAGCAGACAAGAGGACCCACAGGAAATGAGATTATTTGTTCACAAAGCCCAGTGTAGAAAAATGTTGCCTCTTCCTTCTCCCTCTGGACTTAGGCAGATGTTACTTGCTGATAGATGCAAAATAAATGAGAGATTTTAGAACTACTATGCATGGAACTGGTTACATTTACCGACACCCCATGATTCAGTAGCTTTTGGAACCACTTTTAGCACCAATAAATTGAAGTAATCCTGTGCTGTATGACATTATGAGTCTAACATTGCTGTAAAGGAATGCTGGCCCACTCTTCTTTGCAATGTTGCTTCAGTTGATTGAGGTTTACAGGCACTGGTTTGCGTATAGCTCTCTAAAGGTTCCCTAACAGCATTTCTTTGAAGTTGACTGGGCCATGGCAACATCTTGATTCTTTCTTTTTTTAGCCATCCTGCTCTAGATTTGCTGCTGTGTTCAGGATCGCTGTCCATGACCCCGTTTGGCCAAGCTTTAGCTGTCAGACAGGTAGCCTCACATTTGACTGTAGACTACTTTGGTATACAGAGTAGTTCATGGTTGATGATCAATGACTGCAAGGTGACTGTGGGTGCAAAACAAGCCCTAATCATCACCCCTCCACCACTATGCTTGACAGTAGGTATGAGATGTTTGTGCTGATTTGCTGTTTGGTTTCCACCAAACACGGTGCGGAGCATTAGGGCCAAACATCTCCACTTTTGTGTCATATGTCCAAAGGACATTGTTCCAGAAGTCCAGTAGTTTGTTCAGAAGCAAGTTTCCAAAGATAAGCGTGCTGCCTAAAAGTATGTTCATACCGAATGCGATTCGCGCGGCGAATTTGCCTCCGCCGCCTCTGTTTGGCCGCGCGGCGAATTCGCCCCTGTTGATGTGTCCAAAAGTGTGTTCATAAACCACACGCGAATTCGCATCAGACGAATTCCCGTGTGGGAGGAGCTGCCGCCAACCTTTATTCATCGGCCTCATTGCTACATTATGGAAGACATGGATGATGTTGACAGAGTAGCTTGGATTTATTCGTTTTGGAGAGCTCTACAAAGGCGCCGGCAAGCACATCAATATGTCTGGGTTCACGAGATCATTCAGAGACGTTGAGATCGGCCCGGCCCTCGGATTGCTCGGATAGGAGATCGGACCAGACTGTCCGATCTCCTCACTTATCCTTTTCCAAGCAAGATCCTTTTTATTCTTGTCTCGATACGAATAAGAACAAACATCATAGCGCTCGGGACGAGCACAAACGGCAATGATGAACTTCCCCTCCATGTTGTTTTTGGACTCCACCAGCTGATCACATCATCAACACGTCACTACCAAAGGCGAGTTCCTGATTGCCGCAACGCGAATATTTGCCAAAGTTCAGATTCTTCAACTCTGGAAAATTCAAGCCGCGCTGCATAATTTTCGCCGCACGGCCGATTCTCGCCGCGCCGCTCAAATCGCGCTGCAGGACCTCTCGCCATGTGTTTACATTGACTTAACATTGAAACCGGCCGTGCGAATTGCGTTCAGTGTGTACGTACCTTAAATGTTCTTGATAAAAAGAAGTGGCTAGCTTCTGGCAACCCTTCTAAACAAGCCATACTCATTCAGTCTTTTTATAATTGCACCATCATGGACTTTAACATTTAACATGCTTTAGCATCTGAGATGTAACTCTTTGGTTTGTCGCAATTTTTCTGAGCATTGTATGGTACGACCTTGGGGTAAATTTGCTGAAACATCTGCCTCTGGAAAGACTGTTGCATTGTATTAACAGACTCCTGAGAACAACAAACTGCCAAAACTTCTATTTTAATAGAGGAGCGCACACTGGCTGATGATCAGTTACCCAAGTGCATTTGATTAGCAGCACCTGGCTGTTACTTGCCCTCTTAATTCCCATGGAAGCAGTACGTATGTATTTGGTTTGTCTAAACTGAGTCCTAAGCCTGTAGCCTGAATGGCAAAGTAGTGATCCTGGAAGAATTACTGATCCTCCTCTTGTTTGACCAGCAGCGAAGAAGAACAGTTAATTTGTCAGCAAATCCAAAGTTACAGCGCAAATCACTCAAGACCAACATGCTGCCTCCAGTTAGTTTGATCATTAGCGATGTTAGCAAAGTATACAGCTACTATAACATTAAAATTCCAAACTGCTGTTTTACGTGAACTTCTAATTAAAAGGCCAAGCCCTTGCCAGGGCTGTGGCTGACTGTGTTTTTCATGATCGAATGATCAACGTCAAATTTTGTAGCAATTTAAGGGGCTGCTATAGCTCACCTGGTTGTTCAGGCAACCTATATACCAAAGACCAGAGTCCCTTCTGCAGGGGCCTGAGTTTGAGTCTACATGTCATTGCTCTCACTCGATCTACTCTCCTACAACACGAAAACCTGGAGCTTCTTGCAACTGCAGCTGCACACAGTTCATATGACCGAAAGCTAGACATTTATTTGGCATGTTATCGGTGCATATATCAGTTATATAAAATGACTACACTCCTTTGGGGATAAAAAAAGCACCTTGAATTACTCCCTTGAGTTTCCCCAAGAGGTCACCACAGCAGTAATTCAGCACAGTTTTTACAGCGGATGCCCTTCCGGATGCCACCCTCTGATAATGGGAGTGGCTTGTGTCCCCACCTGGACCTAAACTGATGACTTTTCCCTCACAAAGCAAATGTGTAAACCATTCAATATGGAGAAAAAAGCATCAATCGATACAGAAATATCAGCCAGTAAAATCTCTTCAACTACAAAGAAATAAAATATTTATTGTATTGGATCCTAACTGAGTTGTATTCTTTAATGTCAACAGTGATTCAAAAAGAATGGAGGAACTGTTCAACAGAAACCAGCAGATGAAAGAACAGCAGAGGTTACTCACCGAAAACATTAAGATTCTGGAAAACAGGTACAGATGTTTCAGTCTTATTTTCCATAATGCATATATTCCTAGAAGTATTATAAGGACATTTAGAGAGCCCAATCCACATCAAAATCTCGTGCGGATTTCCTTTGCCCATGCTTCATCTGAGCACCAAGTTCTAAGAAAGTATTCGTGGTGTGTTGGTACACACACACACTGAAACGTTTTGGATTTGCAGTATCCTCAAGTAATAATAATAGCAATATGATGTTGAGTGTTAAAAGGCTTCAATCCTCTGAGGTCTAACTTGCCATCGATGTAGATCCCAACGCTAGCCCCCAACCCTATGTTTCAGAGACGAGCCAAAAGCTATTTTTGGGGAAAAAAAAAAAGTAAACAGATTTTTGTGCATTTCCATGAGAATGATAATTTTTCTTTTTCCTCTGATTCAAGAACAAAAATCACATGTTCTAATAGCACAGGGTTGGGGTCATCACCAAGGATGACTTAGACTGCTAAATGAACACTAAAACAGTGTTTAACAAAAATATAAATCAAGACACACTCTTGGATGTTTCGTAATAGTAGCTAATTTTAGCATTACTGAGCATTAAAAATCGATATTTACCCACTGACCACTTTATTAGGTACACCTTGCTGGTACAGAGTCTCTTCCTTACCATTTTTTTTCTTGCATGGCAAAGTTTTTACAAGGTGCTGGAAACATCCATCAGAGATTTTGGTCCACATTGACATGATAGCGTCCCACAGTTCATCCATGATGTGAATCTCCCAGTCTTCCACATCCTAAAGGTGCTCTATTGGATTCAGATCTGGTGACTGCCATTAAGAGGACGATGAGCTCAGTTTTATGTTCCAAAAACCAGTATGAGATGATTTGAGCTTTGTCGTAAAGAGATGGGCATGGTCAAATGGTGTTCGGTTGGTACTAAAGAGCCCAAAGTGTGCTGAGAAAACATCCCCCACGCTATTAAACCATTAGCACCAGAATGAAATGTCGATACATAGCAGGACGGATCCATGCTTTCATGTTGTTTATGCCAAATTCTGACCCTACCACCCAAATGCTGCAGCAGAAATTGAGATTCATCAGATAAGACTGTTTTTTCCAATCTTCCAAGCCTCCGTTTCCTGTGCTTAGTTGACAGGAGTGGCACTTGGCGTGGTCTTCTGCTGCTGTAGGCCATCTGCTTCAAGGTTTGACATGTGCGTTCAGAGATGCTCTTCTGCATAGCTTGGTTGTTATTATTGTTTATTTGAGCTACTGCTTTCCTTTTAGCTCAAAGCAGTCTGGCCATTATCTTCTGACCTCTGGCATCAACAAGCCTTTTTCACCTAGAGAATTCCCGCTCACCGGATATTTTCTTTTTTGGACCGTTCTCTGTAAACCCTAGAGACGGTTGCCCAGGATAATCCCAGTAGATCAGCAGGTTCTGAAATACTCAGACTAGCCCATCTGGCTTCAATAACCATGCTCAGTTTGAAGTTCAGCAGGTCATCTTGACTATGTCAACATGCTTACATACACTGAGCTTCTGTCATGTAATTGGCTTATGAGTTATTTGTGTTAATGAGCAGCTGAACAGGTGTACCTAATAAAGTGAATGGTCAGTGTATGACTTGACCCTAATTTAAACACTCATTCTTTACATGTGAAGCTTTAATTACACCCAGCTCTAATATAATAACCCAGATTTACTCACACAGTGTTTACCCTGCTTTGTAATGTCACTGGAGAACCAGTTGGTAAAGTGAGATGCCAACCAATGACCGATATACTTGTTGTAAAAGAAAAGGTGATTCATCTCTCTTTTCAAAAGTTGCCTTGTCCTGCTTTAATTGTTGAATGTGGAGCATGTTCACATCAGCCTAGTTGTTATGTGTGCTACTGATGCTGAGTGGCTTTCTGTTGCCGGTGCAGGCTGAGGGCGGGGCTGTGTGACAGATGCACAGTGACTCAGGAGGTCGCCAAGAGAAGACAGCAGGAATTTGAGGCCTCGCAGATACAGAGCCTTCAACACATCTCTGTACTTGGTACAAAAATTTCTACATTTCTGGTTTTTTCCATCAAGATGGGGTGCTGAGTGTACATTAATGAGAAAAAAAAAGAACTTTTT
>VUQH01085387.1:11598-28700 GCA_015106775.1 Etroplus canarensis
TCTCTGTACTTGGTATTCTGCTTTTGTCTTTTTATTCAATAACACGTCCCTCCATCACAGGTCACACTCCTTAGAAGAAATATATTTTAAGGACGGCTCTGCCGTTAAGCCCTCTGATGATGACTTGTGGTTTGTGTTGTAGTGGCAGAGATGAGCAACCTGAAAAAAGAGAACAAGAGACTTAAAGATGAGATCAGGAACTTAAGAGCTGCAACTGAGTGAGTGGATGTCATTTGACTGTAAAGTTTTGAGATCTTATCCTAATATTTACAGTTCTGTGCAAAAATCTTAAGCTCCTCCCAATTTTTTATACATATTTTGCTTCCAAAAAGCCAGACCAGCTTGTCATTTTTTTTAACGGTCTTGAGCAATAGTTCTCCAGGCTATCTGAAGGTTCTTCAAAGATTTTCTTTTGACAGTGGCTGCTTTTTCAGAAGCGGTCTCAGTGGGAGGGTGGCTGTCAAGAAGGAAGGAAAACAGTGAGGAAAGGCTGAGGTATGACAAATTACACAAGAACTGGACTGAAAATCTGTGGCAACAGGTCTTATGAAGAGAGGAATCCAGGATGTGCCGTTGTAATTGTTAGGGGTCTTGAGCAATAGTTCTCCAGGCTTTCTGAAGGTCTTTCAAAGTTTAGCAGCCTGTTGCAAAAACACATCATTTGTTAATATTTCTTCAGCTGAATCTATGAAAAATGGCAAAGATTACACAGTTTGACAGGCATAAAATTGTATTTTTGCACCAACCAGATGATTCCCAAAGAGCTAATAGCTAAAAACTGGTATATATCAGCATGGTGGGCAGTGTAGCCTTAAAAAATGTGGGGAAACTGGACAAGTGGAGAACAAAAGTAGAAGTGGCAGGCCTAAAAAACTATCTACAGCAGATGAACAGCATCTGGGAGTCATGTCCTTAAGAAACAGAAAATAATCCAGCAGAGACCTGACACAGGACCTGAGAGATGCATCTGACTGACCCGTCGGTTGATCCATTCAGTTGATTCACCAAAGCCTCGTCAGAAATGGTCTCAGTGGAAGGGTGGCTGTCAAGAAACCGTTCTTAAGGAAGGGAAAGTGGGAGAACAGGGTGAGGTGTGCCAAATTACACAAAAACTGGACTGAGAATCAGGTCTTACGGAGTGAGGGATCCAAATTTGAAAGTTTTGGTTCAAATCATCTCTATATGTACAGAGGAGGTCGGGAGAGGCGTCTAACAGTGAGTGTCTACAGCCATCTGTAAAACATGGTGGAGGCTGTGTCATGGTTTGGGGCTACATTTCAGCCAGTGGTGTTGTGAATCTCGTCAAAGTCAGTGGAATTATGAATGCAGGTAATTATGGCCAGACTCAGATCCACCATGCAATACCATCTGGAGAGTATCTAATTGACAACAGCTTAATTTTTAGTAGAACATTGATCCCAAACATACTGCCAATGCAGTATAAAAGCCTACCTGGGTAGAAAAATGTATAATGAAACACTACCAGTCATGGCTTGGCCTGCCCAGAGCCTGGACCTCAACATTACTGAAGCAGCGTGGGATCATCTTAACAGAGAACGAAACGAAAGGCAGCCAATATCCAAAGAAGAGCTTTGGAATGTTCTTCAAGAAGCCTGGAGAACTATTCCTGAAGAATGGCCGGAAAAGTTTGGCTCAGAGACTTCAGGCTGTGCTGAATAATCAAGGCGGTCATACCAAATATTGACTTTCAAGCTTGTTTGTACAAACTCTGCTTTCCTATGTATTGTATTTCCATTAAAGTTTGCACATATCTTGACAAATACTTATTTCTTATTTCTTATTTTTCTAGCAAAATATAAGGAAATGAGGCGTGACTTGAGACTTTTGCACAGTACTGTAATTTTTAAAATTTGCATTTCTCAAATATTTCTCATATTACTATTTTTTGTGAGGCAAATTGTATTTTGTTCACTTATGATTACCAATACTAAAAAAATGACCATTTTCTCTCTGCATTTGGGAATGGTTGTGTGTGTAGCAAAGGTCACAATGGCCACTCTTCCAACAGCAGTACCGCCACAGAGGTCAAGCCAAACTCCTCCCCTACCCTTTCGCCCTCCCCTGAAGTCCTGTCGCTTGTCGCCACAGCCACCAGCAGGGCAAGCAACAAGCCAGCAGGTGGCGACATTTCGGTAAAATCTGAGGCAGACCCAAGAACAGAAGGTGAGGATGAAGTGCTGGACTGTTGATTGGTCATAATCATCACCTTATGTCACTGAATACATTTATACATTTTCTTGCTTTAATTGAACAGAAACTGAAAGCAGGCATTCAAGACGATCCAGCCGAATCCAGTTTGTAAGTTTTCATCCTGTTTTCATCAAGATTTCTTAGTATTTTTAAAATTTTCTCAAGTGCAAAGACCATATTTCAGTATCCTGAGCATTACTCCATTTCAGTATTTAACTTCTTGCTGAGGCTTAGGGTAGTGCTTTGAATCTCAGCCTGTAACATGCAGTGTAATCAATCTAAGTGTACAGGCAGGTGCAATATATGGACAGAAGTATTGGGCCGCCTACACATTACACCTACAGGAGCATTTATGACATCCCATTCTAAATCCATAGGCATTAATATGGAGTCGGTCCCCCTTTACAGCTGTAACAGCTTCCACTCTTCTGGGAGACTTCCTAAAAGATTTTGGAGTGTGTCTGTGGGAATTTTAACCCATTCATCCAGAAGAGCATTTGTGAGGTCAGACAGTGATGTTAAATGAAAGGGCCTGGCTCACAACCTCAGCTGTAGTTGATCCAAAAGGTGCTGGATGAGGCTGAGGTCAGGGCTTTGTACAGGCCAGTCGTGTTCTTCCTCACCAAACTAGAAGGGATATTAAGATAAAATACGTTCACATTTGGTCAAGGATAAGTCTAGAGGGGAGCCTAGGGTAGTACTAACACCCCCTGGTGGACCCCCCCCTTTTGCCACCGCATTTTAAAAAGCCCAGGACTTATACACGCACAGCTCAGTAATCAAAAAACAAGTTAATGAGATAAATAAATGTACTTTAGTGCTACCAGTAAAATAAAAAGTAGCCCATCTTTTGGTAGTATCTGTAACCTTGCTAGGACGATCCACTAGTCCAACCTATGTGACTACATAAAATTACCATGATGCATTTAACCCGATAACCCAACGCTACGCAGTTGGTAGAGTTCATAAAAGTAAAGATGAATTTTGTAAATTATGATATAATTTTTACATGTTTGCCTTGTAAATAAAAGGTCCCTGGTCGATTCCAGGTGAGGACTTAAGTCCCTCTCACTATGGAGGGTTGCATCTGGCAAGAAACCTCTGCCAAATTACCGATGCAGATTAATCTGCTGTGGTGACCCCTTGGGAAAATACAAGGGAGCAGCCAAAAGTACATTTTAACATGATATAACTCTAACAGTGAAACAGGAAGGAAGTGTGGACATCAGAACACATTTCTGAGGGGGAACTGTCTTTGAGTCCAGAATCCAGTTCTCTTTAATGAATCCATGAGTCATCCCCACTTCTTTCTCAAACTTCACTGTCCCTTTTAGCTGTAACTTGTACAACTTTAGTGCACAAAGTAAATCTGAATTGATTACAGTGCATGTTTTGGATGGTTCTCTAAGGCATTTCTAAGAAAATTAAGGCAACACTCTTATCTGCCTATAGATATGTAGCTGTTAGCTGAAGAAAATAGGGAAATCGCTATCCTTTCACTACAAAACCTTACAAATTAATACTTTGTAAAATTATTTTTAGCCAGTCTTTTAGAGGTAAAGAAGATAATTAGCTAGCTAGCTAACTATCTTCTACATTTCTTTTTTCTCTTTGCTATTTTGTTATGTTAAGCTAAGCTAACTATCTTCAAATTCAGCTTTTGCAAATGACATTGTGATAAATTACCTTCTTTCTCTCCAGTATATCAAAACAGTAGTAAATGTCAAAGAATAGTTACAAGTGTAGTCATTTCTTCATGCCTTTCACTTATCAAGCAGGAGCCTCTCCCGGTGTCGGCTCTCGCATTGCCAGCATGGAAACCAGAACATGGTGTAACCCGCACTGGAGAGAAGAGGTAAGATATAGGAAACCACAAAATGGTCTGATCTGTCATTGTATGAGCGTATACTGTAAGGAACAGGCACATCAAACCAATTAAAATAAAACAGAAACAATTTTTAATAATCGGAGTGAAAACATGATTTGTTTTCTTCCATATGCAAAGTCTAAAAACTCAACTTTGTTTCACACAACAGATACAATTTGCCTGCTTTAGTTGCCGAAACTGGACACATAAACCACTTTTCATATACAGTGAAAAACTACTTACACCCCATTACCACCTTTAGCAGCAGTTACTTGAAGTTACATTTTCTGTCTTTCAGTCTCTGTCTCAGTCTCTCACATCATTATGGAGGAACTTTGGCCCCTCAGTTCATTAGGGTTTACAAGCATCCATTCATGCACAGCTCTGTTAAGGTCCCACCACAGCATTTCAGCCAAGTTGAGGTCTGGACTTTGACTGGGCCATTGCAACACCTTGATCCTGTTCATTTTCAGCCCTTCTGTTGCAGATTTGCTGCTGTGCTTGGGATTATTGTCCTGTTGCATGACCCAATTTGGGCCAAGTTTTAGTTGTCAGACAGATGGCCTCACATTTGACTGTAATATACTTTGGTATACAGAGGAGTTCATGGTCAACTCAGTGACTGCAAAGTGCCCAGGGCCTATGGCGGCAAAACAAGCCCCAATCAGCACCTCTCCACCACCGTGCTTAATAGCTGCGATGAGATATTTGTGCTAATTTGCTGCATTTGGCTGCATCTGACCATCCACCCCTGGGACGATTGTGGCATTGTGTTAGCACACACCTGAAGGCTCCAGAGCAACAATCTGTCAAAACTTCTATTTTTACAGAGGTGCTCACACTACCTGATGATCAATTAATCAAGGGCATGTGATTAGCAACAGCTGGCTGCTTCTTACCCTCTTAGTTTTTATGGCAGCAGTAAGGGTGTACTTAGTTTTTCAAAGGATGACATACAGTCCTGTAAAAACTCTTTTTCTCAGGACTCTACTCTGGATGTTGTGCTTTATGTTATCTATCTTCTTGTGGCCAAGGAACATAAATGGGAAAGCCATAAATCATTTTTTAAAATATATATCTATGCAAAAATAACATCAGACATGTCAGATGATGTGTTCCTTAGTCAGCTGAGGCATATTTGGACACCTGCCCTTTTTTACAGGAGTGTGGCTTCATCTGCTTTGCATATAACTTTATTCTATTGCCTTGTCTGACACTATCAACCAACAAAAAATCTTCCTACCTCTGGTTCAGGTCCAGCACTCTTTTGAAGTAGGCCCATTTTTGATCTGTGTGACTCTTTAGCTTGCTTGGGCTAGTGTTAGCCTGAGCCAACAGCTTCCGTCAGAAGACACTTTGGCTGAGGGCAGTATCCTACTCAATGTGAATCAGGGCCTTTGATGTGCCACAGTCTTGTAATTCTTACCATCTGGGAACTGTGCAAGTGGGCTTGGGTTCCTTTTGACAGAAGTTCCCTAAAGCATTTGGTTTCATTAATAATGTGTTGCTGTCACAATATCTTATGGCATATCTGGACTTGCCTTACAGCACACCATTTCAGAATCACTGCTCTCATTATTGCTGGAAAAGAAGTAAAACTAAGTAAACCTTAACTGCCAAAACATTTTCTGACTGACATGTACAGACTTGACTTTGTTTCTGATATCTTAGAGCTCAAAGTGTTGAAGGAATCAGCCAGCATTCCTCCATTCAGGCTCTGCTTAAGAACTCTTCTCTCTTAACTACTGGAGAGGTGCGACCCAGCAGACATGTGGTCCATGCTCCTGTCCCCCGCCATCCTCAACCAATCAAGAGCCGTACGACTTCGCTCCCTTGGTCCCTAACTGAATCTGACTGGGCAGGTACCAACTCGGCGGTGCAAACTTCTCCCAAACTACAAATGCCTCGTTTTCACAGCTTAAACCCACATAGCCAACAGGTCAGTCCTAGAAGGCAGGTTTTTGGCCCTCCCTTTCAAAAGCAGAGCACCCCTCATCCTCCTGCCAGAGAGCCAACTGTGGTAGTCCGGTTGACAAATCTGACCGAATACATGGATAGTCAAACTAAGCCCGCAGAGGAAAAGGAAAATCCGCCACCCAAAGTTGAGAGGATCTCCGGAGAAGGGCTTAGAGACCCAAACGATGGGCCTCTGGACTTGTCAGACCGAGGGAAGACCAAATCCAGTCACACGCCAAAAAGCAATTCACCAATAGCCTTAAAAGATGGAGCGAAAGTACAGAAGAGCCCTGAAATGGAAGTAAACACAAATCCTTCAGCATGCACACCAGAATCATCACCTTCACCTGTCGTCATCCCTCCGTCTTCCTGTACAACACCAGTCAAACAGACAGAAGAGCAAGAGCCTGCCAGTGATCCTAACCACAAGGTGATTTCAGATTTTCTCACAACAAAATTAGAAGAGGTGCAAGTAACAAATGGGGTTCATGGTGTCATGGTGTTGTCACAGCAGCAGGTAATCGAAGAGCAGGAGCAGAAAGAGGAGGTGAATGGAAAGACAGACGAAAACAAGGGGAAGAAGGTGCCTATCCTCACTTTATCATTACGGCCAGGTAACGTGTGACATGTCTGATTTTCTTGAAATTCAGTAAAATACTGTCTTACATTTGGATGGAAACCTAGCTCATGAGCGTTGGCAAATAATTTACAGCACACACGTGAACAACATTTGTTTTTGTAATGATTTTGTAGCAGTAGTCGTGTTGGAGACTCTTAACCCAGCCCTACAAAAGCAAGATTCCCTACCGTCAAATGAGAAGGTAATTCAAGCCAGCCAGGTGAATACAGTACAGGTTGTGTTGGCATATTAACCCATATAGAATCACAATTTAGATCAGCTATCTCAAGTTTATGTGACAGGAACCCTTGTGCTTTGTGTACTTCGTCACAGTCATCGCCAGCAACGGATAGGCCAGAAAGCAGCACTGATGAGCAGGAGGAGGAGGAGAGTGCGTCAGGACAAGAAAGCAATCAGAGCCGCAAGAGGAAGAGGGCATCTGTGGCACCAGAAAACAATGGAGGCGCTGACACAGGCAGTAAGCATCAGTTTATGTTCACTCCTTCCTTCCTGTCTCCAGTTTTGTTCTTTCCCTCTTTGGTGAAGGCTTAAAATAAAGTCATATTACAATTTTTTACTCCATGTGGTCCACATTTGTTCCAGCTTCTGGGTTTCATCTTCAGAGGCTCAAATGTAATTGGACAATTAACCAACAAGCAATTTAATGGTCAGACAAGGCCTGCTCCCTTGTTATTCCATGACAAATTTTTAGGCTGAAAAGCCAAAATAAACCTATCAGAAAGACAGCAAAAAATTTAGGAGTGGCCAAAAGAACAATCTGGAACATCTTTACAAAGACAGAATGCACTGGCCAGCGCAGCAACACCAAAAGGCCTGGAACACCATAGAAGGCAATTAAAGGGGATGATCGCAGAATTCTTTGATTGTTTAAAATAACATTTACGCATCTAGCCAAGTCAAGACTTTCAAGGAGGTAGGTGCATTATTTTCAAAGTCTATCAAAAGATGTCTTCGTAAATACAAAGGGGTTACAAAAAATGCAAACCACTGATTATACTCAAGAACGGGAAGGCCAGATTAGATTTTGACAGAGAACATCCAAAAGCGTTTGCCCAGTTTTTGGAAAAAAAATCCTTGGACAGATGAAACCAAGGTGAACTGGTCTGAAGCATACTACATAAACTGTCAGACGTGGCAGAGGCAACGTTGTGGCATGGACATGTATGGCCGCCAGTGAAACTGGGTCACTAGTGTTTTTTGATAATGTGACTGCTGGTAGAAGTAGCAGGATAAATTCTGAGGCGTACAGGACTATACTCTCTGCTCAGATTTAGCCAGATGCTGCAAAAGTGATGGGACGGCGCTTCACAGCGCAAATGGATAAATGACCCAAAACAAACTGCAGAAGCAGCCCAAGAGTTTCTCAGGGCAAAGAAATGGGACATGAGCAGCTTTTCAGTGACTGAGGACAAAACTGAAGACAGAGACCCACAAACAAGCAGCAACTGAAGCAGTAAAGGCCTGGCAGAGCAACTCAAGGGAGGAAACACAGCATATGGTGATGTCCACGGGTTCTAGACTTCAGGCTGCAAAGGATTTTCCTCCAACTATGAAAAAACAGTCCATATTTAAAATTTTTAGTTTATTCAGTTACCTTCGATCCTTGTAAAATGGAGGACTATGTGTCAAAATGGCTGTAAATACTAAAAAGCTAATGCATATCTTGCCAAACCCCTTGAGTTGAGATGTTCTTAATTACTGTCCCATTAACGAGATCCTTCTGTTGAGTCCTGATTTTAGATTTCCTGGGCTCTCGCCAAAAAGAACAGTTTGAAAGGCTTTCTACTCTTTCCCCTCACAGGCAACCATCGGGAGAGGAAGCTGAAGCTCAAAGTGAGAGCGGAGGAGAAGAGTCCCAGATAAAGAAGATTTCACAGCGACTCGGTGGTTTTACCAAAACTGTTCGTTAACTTTTTGTGAGCACATGGGGGAGGCACAACAGGCCGATATGGCTGTGACTTCCCCAGGGGGCGGACAGAGTTTTTATACTGATGAGTCCAATGAATTGAGCAAAATTAGCATTGTTTTTAGCTCAAGTTCTCCACCAGTTTCTAGGGGAAATATGTGGCTCTTTAGCAGCTAAATGCTCTGCTGTCTTCACCGACTAGGCGCCTGTATGCACTCTGACAGGAAGTGCTGCATGGGTTTAGACCTTTTATTTGCTTAAAACAGCTCTCAGCTGTGACCAAAAAAAAGCCGATAAGATAGTGAGCCAAAAATTGGGTAGTTGTGCGCCTTAAACTCAATACAAAGACTTAGTGACTGCTATTCAAAGCTCCACATAGCTCAGAGAAGCTGCAGAGTCATGTTACCCGTGATATATATCAGTGGATTCATCACTACAAGCAACTGCTTTCATAGAAGCAGTCATGTGATCCGCAGTTGATGGAAAACCATCAGAGCAGCTCTAAAAGTATTGAGAAAACTGTTTGGAGAGTCAGCAGTGAGCTCTGAAGGCTTTCCCTGATTATACTGAAATTTTCATGACATTTTATAGCATTTTATACAAGTTGTAGTTCACAAACTCCGGCATTTGCTGATTTTTATCCACTTGGGGGCAGCAGGGACGCCTGTCCTGTGCTCTGTAACAAGCTCCAGTGTCCTCTTATGAGCTGGCGCAAGAGTAGTTAAAAATTACAGGTTTGTCCAGATTAATACTAATGTTTTTCTGTTTTAGAGAAAAAAAACATGGTCCCCCAGCCTTCATTATGCAGAATATCTCTCTACATGTTAGAATTAAACAACCACTACAGACGCCAAAAACAAGAATACTTTGCAACTCTTTATTATCAGAGTCAACCAAGGTACAAAAATCAAGAATCGGTGCTAAAGAGCCACAGTGGATACGGAAAGTGAACACACCACGACAAATCATATCAAAACTTTTCCCACCTTTAGTGTGACCTCTAACCTGTGCAGTTTAACTGAAAAAGAAACAAATCTGCTGAAAAATGAAAAATACAGCAAGCGCAGTAGGCTGGTTGCGTAAGTGTGCACAGCCTAAAACTGATCATTTGTTGTCTGCAGGATAACGCGCCATGTCTCAAGCTGATTTCTTGAACGTAACAATGAGTTCACTGTACTCACGTGGCCTCGGCGGTCACCACATCTCAACCCGGCAGGGCAACTTTGGGATGTGGTGGAACGGGAGACTCTCCTCGTGCGGCCGACAGATCTGCAGCTGCTGTGTGATGCTGTCGTGTCAGAATGACCCAAAGTCTCCGAGGAATGTTTCCAGCACCTTGTTGAATCTGTGCCATGCCAGGAAGAGGGGCGACCAGTCGCATACTTTTTGGGGTTTTGGTCGTCGAGTGCAAGAAGATTGAAAACCACTGTCTTCACACGACTTCAAACAGTAGAGGAGACGTGTAAGGAAGCATTAAAGAACAGTGGACATGGACACACTGAGATGTGTTGTCATCACACCCCTTACTCCCCCATTTTACATGAACACAGTAAAACAAAGTCTAGAGACAGATGTAGATACCACATGTAAAATCAAATCAAATCTATTCACTGTATGTTGAGTGAATGCTGCTCACTGCAGCAGCTCAGTGTGGGTACGAGTTTCTCACTCAGGCACCCTATTTCTGGAAATTCTGCGTTGTTGTATTTTTGATGTTCCTGCGGTACTCACAAGTTCACCCTTATGTGAGGGTGGGGGGGCTGCGAAGCTGTACGACTTCCCCTTGCTCTCCTATGAACTTTTGAATGCTCAGCAGAGCCGGAGTCACTCTAATGTCGGCTGCTGTGAGATATCGGGGTCAGTAAACAATGCAAATTTCAATTTTCGGCGAGGCATTACATCTAGCACAACATATGACACTCTTTTCATCTGATTCCTGTCTCAGAGTGATGCTGAAAAACTAGTTCATGCATTTCTTACTTCTAGGCTCGACTGTTATATTAATTTATTGCTGTCTGGCTGTTCTAAAAGCTCCCTGAAAAGCCTTCAGCTGGTCCAGACAAGAAGGAGAGATCATATTTCCCCTATATTGGCTTCTCTTCATTGGCTCCCTGTTAAATCCAGTCACTCTCCTCATTTACAAAGTCTTGAACAATCAGGCCCCATCTTATCTTAAAGACCTCATTGTACCATATTTTCCCATTAGAGCACTTCTCTCTCAGAGTGCAGACCTACTTGTGGTTCCTAAAGTGTTTAAAAGTAGAATGGGAGGCAGAGCCTTCAGCTATCAGGCCCTTCTCCTGTGGAACCAGCTCCCAGTTTGTATTCAGGAGACAGACACCCTCTAGTTAGGGCTGGATCAGGCGACCCTGAACCATCCCAGTGGTCCAGTCTGGCCCACTGGGAAAATGTAAAACTGCAAAGTTGTAGGAATAGGATCATTTTTTTGACTTTTAGCTGTAGACACATTACCCATGGCCTGGCATACTAAACCAAAGTAACTTAGAAAAACATACATTTTCTGTGTTCTGTGTTATTTATTAGTAGTAGTAGTATTGCATTAAATACTAGAAAAGTTTCTGTTTTTATTCACAATTTACTATTACAGCTGGTCCACAAACAGAACATTTCCATTTTGAAATTACAGGGCAAAGAGTTCGGGTTCAGGGGTGAAGTGAAGACCCAATGAGCAGGACTCCGAGGCCAGACGTGGTAGAAGTAAACACAAAACGAGCTTTATTAAAAGTCCGTCGAAATGAAACAAAGTCCAAGGAGTACAAAACTAGTTATGAAACATGGGGAGAAGAGAAGAGAAGAGAAGAGAAGAGAAGAGAAGAGAAGAGAAGAGAAGAGAAACATCTAACAGAAACAGATGAGTAACAGGAGGAAGAGGAGCACAGGTGGTAACAAACAGAGGCAAGAAGTGACAAAACAAGGCGTCAGACAATACTGGTAAACAAAAGTAAAACAGGAAGTGAGAAACATAACTGAGAACACAGACAAGAGACAGCTTGAGAGAAGGACACAAGATGAGGACACAAGAGGAAACTAATAAGATGGACTAGAGTCAAAATAAAACTAGAACAGCAGCTCTAACTGAAGGATTACAATAAACCATACTATACATAGGCAGGGCTAGAACTGAACATAAACAGAAAATACAATAAAAAAAGCTTAAAGACTAAGACTCAAAACCAAAACTCTAAAAAACATACAAAACTAGATGACAAAAACTCGGGACCAGGACAGAAAGCTTTCTTATTTTACAGTACTAGTACCTTCAGCTGCTTCACTGTATTTCCCCAAGGGGTCACCACAACAGATTCATCTGCATTGGTAATTTGAGGCAGTACTTAAACTGGATGTCCTTCCTGATGCAACCCTCCAGTGGTGGGAGGGGCTTATGTCCCAGCCTGGACTTGAGCCAGGAATCTTCCACTTGCTAGATAATTGAGTGAAGCACTACGTTGCGGTGTTATTAAAGCGAAATTTAAGCTTTTATTTGTCACAGTTTAGGGCCACAAAGTTGTGCTGGTCGGGTTCTGTGATTTTCTGCAGCAGCGTTTCTTCATAATGCAGAAAAACTCAGATGTGCTGTTGAAACTGCTCTCCTCTGAAGTGGGCAGGTAAAACAACTGCCTAATAAGCGGACCGACCCCCACCACTTCAGCAGTCCCCAGCCCACCACGTACAAACACATCTGACACGCCTGCTCTGTGCTCTCATTTTTCTCTTCTCTTTCTGCTCACCCCGCCCCCAAAACAAGGCAGATGGCTGCCCCTCCCTGTGCCTGGTTTTGCCAGAGGTCTCTTCCTGTTAAAGAAAAGGGAGTTCTTCCTTCCCACAGTCACCAAGTGCTTGCTCCTAGAGGATCATCTCACTGCTGGGGTTTTTTTCCTCTAATATTGCAGGGTCTTCACCTTACACTGCGAAGCATCTCGAGGCGACTCATTTTCCTTCCACTTCACAATTATGCACCACTTTGTGTTGGTCTATGATGTAAAATCCCGATAAAATACAATAAGTTTGTGGTTGTGACAAAATGTGGAAAATTTCAAGGTGTAATGAATGTTTTCGCAAGGCACCATATGGTCTGAGTGAAAATTTGAATGTAGACACTTATAGCAGCTCCGAGCTTTTGGGTGGAGAACTAAAAACATCAGTCAAGCTTCAAAAGTCACACATTTTGTAACAAGTATCAGCCCATTTTCACAAGGCGCTACTCACACTGCCCTCATTATGCCCAGCTAAAGATGAGTGCAGTAACTCAGCATTGTAGGACATTACAAAATAATTACTCGTACGTACACTGAACCCCTGTGAGCTGCTGATTGCTTAAAACTGACTATTTCCAGTGCCTTTCTCTTTGTGAAACACTAAAAAGAGTTTCTCCTAAAGTTACACTTTTTTTTATTAGAATTTGCAGAAGTGTCTTTAGTTCCTCATCCTAAAGCCAAACTGAGCAAACAAAAGAGTGTCTGACCTCCTAATTGCCTGAAGAACTTCGCCCTTGGTTTCCTGGCACCGCACGGCTAATTTCTGCCTCAGAAGAACATCCCCCCCCGCCCCCGAACGAAGCGCAAATCATCTTACGTGGCTCACAAAGAAGCACCCTAAAAGGAAAGCGAGTTCCTCTTCCTCTTTTTCATTTTCAGACTGCTAATATTTTGCAAGTATGAACTTTCCACTAACAGCTGTGACAACAGCTTGTGCTAAAGCCAGTAGATGGGGAGAGATAAAAAAAAAAACAACGCGACATTAAAAAAAGCTTAATGATGAAGCACTGTGAAGCGTGCGTGCAGCATCAACATATAAATGGACACTGGGCAGAATCAGCTGATCATGAAGTGATTATATTCCCATCATTTCATTTGTCAAAAGTTTGCACTTTTTTTTAAAAGAAAAAATCTGTGTGCACCCCCCATGTGCAGTCCTAATGCTGTACTATTGATTCCTTCTGTTTCTATTATGTCTCTCTGATGCCATTATAGTCCATTAGGTGCAGTACTTTATCAATGGTCAGTGGACAAACAAGCCTTTCCCTGCCATCTGCATCTCTCTATTAATTAAAATGTGATTGACTGTGCTACTGTAAGTGTGCTATTTTCACAGCGTGCTACTATATCAAACTAGATGCTGTGCTGTAGTGTGGACTTGACAGATATCCAGTTTTTTTTTTTTGTTTGTTTGTTTTTTTTAGTATGACAACACTATTAGAAACTTTCGAATGAATGTACAATGTTTCTCATGCCGAAATAAATTTTCCGTTCTTAAAAGTTGCTCCTGTGTGATTAATTTGGAGGTGGGTATATATCGATCTATATATATATATACCCACCTCCATACACACCTCCAATCCTCTGTGAATAACAATGGGGGTTCTGAGAAATAGAAGTAATATCACGGCTAATGTTCTGGTTCAGGACATTATCCAAAAGAGCCGCGGCGTTTGATCAACCAACGCTGAACCATCGCATGGCTGTCGTGCCGCAGTGTGCTGTCATGTCAGCACATCTAAGTAAGAAACGAGCGCAGCACGGCAGATCGTTTCGGGCCTTGTCCCAGTCGCTCAGACGAAAACACTTTTGCCAGTGCATTTCCCCTACAGGAAGTGATGGATGGAAATTTAATCTATTTCAGTGTGAGACTACTTTATGCTTCCTTTTTCTCTTTTGCAATAATCCTCATTTTAATGTGAACTGAGACTGTATCTCCTCACAGGGACCATAAATAAAGCTATTATAAATCCATTTCCCCAATAATCACATTTGGCACAGTTCAAGCATTATGTGTGAATTCTTAGTTTCAGTGCCATGATTAATTCTGGTTTCAGAAACATCCCAAACACTCTCAGGCTGCACCATTCTTCTGGCATCTCGCGGCTGAGATGTGTTGTAGGCAGGAGGCTGATTCAGCCCAGAACAACACAGTCAAAGCAAGGAGCCGCGAGTAACTGGAAGACCTAAAAATGATTAATAATCAAGACAAGCAAGTTCCAAGTAAAGAACAAATACGTAGTACAGACAGGAAAGTCCTGCATTATAATAGATCCTGAGTCACACAAGGTTAAGTCCCAAAATAAAGGGACTGTACCATCAAGCAAGTTCATCATACCTAGATAATCTGTTCATTATCCGGCTTCAATAAGCCTAACCTTAGCTAGGCTAACTGTTCACTTGACGGTTGTTATCAGAGCAGTTTCTTCACGAAGTACCGTGTTATTCATTATAGTTTAAAAAGTAGCGAATAATGTGCAACACCTCACTTTTCTGAGGCACAACCACAACACTTTGTCTGACAGATTAGACATTAGCTGTTCTTTAGCCAACTAGCTTCCTTCTGATGTGTCCTTCTGATGTGCTCCCTTGTTGAAAGCACACAAAATATTGTCGGTAGTATGAAAGTACACTGTATGGATAAAAATTATTGGCTCACGTCTCTTAATCATTCAGTTCAGGTGTTTCCTTCAGTCAGATTGCTACAGGTGTATAACATGAAGCAGCTAGCCATGCCGTCCTTTAGCTCATTGAATTCCAGTGTGGTCCTTTAATAGGATGCCACTGCTGCAAACAAGTCAGCTTGTGGAATTCCTTTCCTCCTAGATATTCCATGTTCAACTTTAACTGTACTGTAAATGGTATTATTGTAAAGTGGAAGCATTTAGGAACCACAGCAACCCAGCCACGAAGTGGTAGACCGCGTAAAGTAAATGACTGGGGTTGCCAAATGCTCAGTTGCAAAGTGCATAAAAGCCAGCAATACTGCGGACTCGATAACTGCAGAGTTACAAATCTCCGGTGGCATTAACATTACTACATGACCTGTGCAGTGGGAGCTTCATAACATGGGTTTCTGAGTAGCTGAACGCAAGCCTTACATCACCAAGCACAACGCCAAGCATCAGATGGAGTGACGTAAAGCACCCACTGGAGCAGTGGCAATGTCTGACAGTCTGATGAATCCCAGGAGGATGTCACCTGCCTGACCGCACTGTACTAGCTGTATGAGGGATCATGCTATGGGGTTGTTCTTCTGGGGTTGGCCTGGGTTTCTTAATCCCAGTGAAGGGAATGCTTCAGCTTACCAAGATATTTTGGACAATTCTATGCTTCCAACTTTGTGGGAACAGTTTGGGGAAGGCCCTTTCTGTTCCAGTATGACTGTGCCCCAGTGCACAAAGCAAGGGTCATCAAGCCATGCTTAGATGAGTTTCATGTGGAAAAACTTGATTTGCCCACACAGAGCCCTGACCTCAACTCCTTCCAACACCTTTCGGATTAATTAGACCAGAGATTGTTAGCCAGGCCCTCTCATCCAAAATCAGTGTCTGACCCCACCAATGCTCTCCTGGATGAACGGGCAAAAATTCCCACAGACACTCCAAAACCTTATAGAAAGCCTTCCCAGAAGAGTAGAAACTGTTATTGCTGCAAAGGGGGGGTCCAACTCCATATTGGTATGTATGGATTTATAATAAGATATGAAAGCCATAGGTGTAATGCGCAGGTGGCCCAATACTTTTGACCTTATGCTTGTTATCAGTACCATTATTCCCTTTCCCCATCACTTAGACATGGTCAGAAACGAGTATAATTACAATTATGTATTCTACTGAACTTATTCAATATAATTCATGGTGAGTAAAATATAGTACTATGTAGTCAACAAGCTGCAAGACCTCACTGCACATTTAACTATGCAACCACTGGAGACCTATGAACAGCAATACCTCTGCACAGCCCTCATGCACTGGCTCTCTGCCCTCACCCCAGGAGAACTGCTGCACTGAACTACAACCTTTAACCTGCAGCCACCCTAAGTTTCATTTCAAAACCGATGAAAAATAACTAACGTGAGGAGGAAATCTATGAAGATCAAAGAAGTGGGAAATGAACAGCAATTATGCAAAACAGCAACAGAATGCAGGAACAGGACAATCATGTTAAAAGTGTGATTAAAGTGTGCAGTGTCCGAGACATCAGTCAGCATGGCTCCATCTAGAGCGACCTGATCTCAGTTCAGCTTCATTTCTAAAACTCACAGCAACAGACAATGAGTAGACAATGATGAAGCACATCAGGGAGGCAGGCAGCATGGTGTGGGAGACTCAATCTGACTTTCAACCAGGAAACTGGGGTTTGACCCCCATGTAAAAGTGTTAGTTTGTAAAACTACTTGTTTTGTTGAGGAAAATATCATAGTTTGGGTTCTAATAGAATTAAGCATAAATGGACTGATAGTTAATCACAGCCCTCAATCACACACTGCTTTATAAGCTTTTTATTATCACACACCAATGGACGCATCAGGAGCAGTTTGAGGTTCACTGTCTCACCCAAGGATACTTCAGCATGTGGACTGGAGAGGGATCAAACCACCAACCTTCTGACTGAAAAGCAACCCACTCTCCCTCCTGAGGACCAATCATCAATCTAAAGAGTGACCGGTTTTCTGAGAAGGATAGATAAGTTGATTTGTGAAATATCACAAAAAGTTGTGTTTTTCATGTAGTTTAATTTAAT
>VUQH01085390.1:0-12851 GCA_015106775.1 Etroplus canarensis
GAGACGGTGGCACTGACAAAAAGACAGGAGGTGGAGCTGGAGGTGGCAGAACTGAAGATGTTGAGATGTTGACTGGGAGTGACCAGGATGGACAGGATTAGAAATGAGTCCATCAGAGGGACGGCTCAGGAGGAGAAGAGAAGGTTGATGGATGTAGTGAAGGAGGACATGCAGAGGGTTGGTGCATTTCTCAGAGTGCATTCATGTATGTTCATAGCTCCATCATCTGTGTTTGAAACAAGTCAAGGACTAAAACTGTTATATTTTAGCTCTCACAATAACGGAACAGACGTGCTTTCAGAACGAGCAGTTCACACACTAGCCACCCCTTTCCTCCCTCATATCAAGTCTTCTCCTTGTCTCAGTGCACTTCTATGCAGGACACCTCTCATTAAGAACACTAGGTTGTATTTGAACAACATCCGAGCCACACGAAACATTTCCCTGCTCTCACATGTAGCCTGTTACCGTCTCATTGTTCATTTGCCATTCAGAAGTTCAGCACTGGTCACTGCACCGAACATGATACACTAGGACAAGCGTTTGGCTTCAGTTCTGCAGTCTGAAGATGGAACTTCATGAATATGCAAGAAAACTGTACACACCATATTTGTGCTGCTCAGAGATGCTAAGACTGGAAATCTCAGTCTCTCACATGTGTGTGGAGGAATGTTGGCCCGCTCTTCTTTACAACGCTGCTTCGGTTCATTGAGATTTGCAGGCATTTTTTTATGCACAGCTTTCTTAAGGTCCTGACACAGCATCTCAGGCTGAGGTCTGGACTTTGACTGGGTCATTACAGCACCTTGGTTCTTTTCTTTTTCAGCCATTCTGTTGCAGATTTGTTGCTGTGATCATTGTCCTGTTGCGTGAGCCAGTTTGGACCAAGCTTTAGCTGTGGGACAGGTGTCCTCACATTTGACTCTAGAATACTGTGGTATACAGAGGAGTTCATGGTGGACTTGATGACTGCAAGGTGCCCAGGTCCTGTGGCTGCAAAACAAGCCCAAATATCATCCATCCACCACCGTGCTGACAGTTGCTGTGAGGTGTTTGGTGCTGATATGCTGAGTTTGGTGCTGTGCATTATGGTCCAACGTGTCCACTTTGGTCTGGTCTGTCCAAAGGACATTGTCCCACAAGTCTTGTGCTTTGTTCAGATGTAGTTTTGCAAACCTGAGCTGTCCTGCCATGTTCTTTTTAGGGAGAAGAGACTTTCTCCTTCCTCCTTCCAAACAAGCCATACTTGTTCAGTCTTTTTCTAACTGTCCTGTCATGAACTTTAACCTTTGACCTGCTGACTGAGGCCTGTAGAGTCTGATCTGTAGCGCTGGGGTTCTTTTGTGCGAGTACATTCGATTAGCAGTCCTGGTTTATGTCCTTTGATTGGTTGATGTGTTTGGCTGAAGTTAGTCCGTGGTGCACAGTAATGGATGATAATTAAAAATATCTGACAGGTAAAATTCCCACCTTTTTGTAGCCATTTTCCAAGGACGGTTGGTTTCCTGTGTGGTTTTGTAAGAACTGAATAACTCTTTAAACCTAAAAGGTGCATCTTTTCTTCATGTTGTCCAGAGGTCTTCAGCTTTCTGCAAAATGGTGTAAAATATGTGCATTAGACTGAAAATGTGCGCCATAGCAGCAAACATAAGCGTCCCTTGTCGTCTCATTGTCATTTAAAAAACCTTATTTTTGCTGTTGTTGCAGGACGTCTGAGGGGGTGCACCCCCGCCTCTCAACTTGCTCCTGTCACCTGACCGGCCGGAGGCCCCACCTGTCCCTCACCGCAGATTCTCAGACTGTAAGTACAGCCGAAGCACGTTTCCTTTGAGCTGGTGGTGATTTCCTGTCCAAAATTAGCTGCTAGCATTCACCCTGAGCTCCTTCCTCAGCCAACTGCACCGCCGTGAAGGGTTGGCTCGGTGCAAGTCACGAGGGGCCGACGAGTGGAGCTCGCTGTTTAACGTCAGCTCCGTGTCCGCTCACATTGGATCGGAAGGTTCCAGATTTGAGTCAGAACTGATGAGAGTGATGAGTATTTTCTGAAGTGCTCTGCTCTGAAGATACTGAACCTGGTAGAAGAGAGGAGACTCGGACAAAAGACATGACCTTTCGGGAATCTACCCCATGACCTGGCACTCTCGCATCGGTTTCACCAGCCATCAACAACGCTGCTTCAGTAATGATCTGACACCCGATGGCGAGGATGGAGGCTGAGGCCACCGAGTTGTTTCTGGTCTCAGTCGCTGGTTTCAGGTCTTACTGACAACACCAGGATGTTTATTTTATAAATTATGGTCCCGATAGTCAAAAAGGGGACGAAGCGTGGGTGACGGGGGTACCTCCAGACCGTCAGGTTGCTACTGTATGAGTGTACCGTGTGAAAGCACTCAGGCTTCAGAAACAAGACTGTAAAACTCAGTGGGTGGGTGTCCCGGTGGCTACGTCCATCTTTTCATAAGCGGTCTGTTCTGTGGTGAAGGAACCGTGGCTTTAACACTGAGCAAGAGATTCTTCCTGTGTTTCAGGTGAGAGTCCACCTCTTCTTGTTTGTTGTGCCTCCTTTCTAAAGATCTGAAACCTCGTGTCCACATGAAGTCCGTCAGCTGCTACACGCTGAATCTGCTCAGATTTGCTCTCTGAGGCAAAAGTATTGGAACAGGAAGGAGATTTTGTTGGCCTTTTTAAATTAAAGACATACTTCATATCTTGCTCACAATACCTGCATCCAGCCAACAACCCAAAGACTGCATCAGGTTTCTGGTTTCTTCATTGGTTCTTCCTTTTTTAGGCTTTTGTCGCAGAATTCTTTCTATATTCAGTTGGGTTAAGATCTGCTAATTACCTCAGTCAGCCCAAAACCTTCAGTTTCCGCCCTGATGAAGTACTTTGGTGAGGAGTGTTTTGGATCATAATAAAGTTCCTCCTGATTAGTTTGGCTGCATTTCTCCATAAAGACATCTGATTTCATTTTGCTGCTACCATCATGAGTTACATCATCAAAAAAATGATTGAACCTGTTCCAGAAGCCTAAACCATAACATAGCCTCCACCATGCTTCAGAGATGAGCTTGAATGTTTAGTAACCAGATCCCTTCTTTCTCCGGACTTTGGCCTTTCTATCCTTTTGCCGGAACCAGGGTGGTGCTTGTACCCCTGTGATTGTCCCTGTTATGACTTCGGTCTTCGGGTGTTCGGGTGTGTGGACGCCGGGAAGGTAGTGTTTGTATTGGAAGTCGGAAGTTCGAGGACGACCAGATGCCGTCGTAGCTCCGTCCACAGACGGTGCTAACTGGTGATCCGGCGGCGTTGTTTTTCATGACCTGCCGGGCAGGGTCCGGGAAACCAAAGGTTTTGGGTTCCGGGGGGAGTATCGTCACAGGGCTGATGGTGTGGCTGGGTGGTTTCTGGGGGCTCCGAGCTCGGCTTGCTGTGTGGGCTGGGCCTTCAGTCCTCGGCGTCGCCTGATGCCGGTGGCCGGGGAAGGGGACATCGCGGGCGGGGTGTTGGGCTGGGCCGGAGGTGGGCCCTGGCCGGCCGGCATTACCCTTGTATGGGGCACCGGGTCCTGGGGGAACGCTGTATCGTTCACTGTGTATTTATATGTAGTTGAAATGACAGCAAAGCAATCCAATCCAATGTTACCGACTATTGTTTTGGGGTTTTTCTTTTCCGCATCACTTGTTGTTTTGCCTGGATGACCAGTTCGATGCCTGCTGCTCAGGACAGTCCAAGTTGTGGTCCTGGTTGTGCCCAGTGTTTTCTCGGCTTCAGAATGGCATGCTTTTCTCTGGTCGGTCTCCCAACATGAAGACCAGACAAATGCAGCCTTCACAGGCCAAAGCCAAAGCTTAAAGTAAGAGTGGATACCCAGGGCCATCTAATGATGAAACCCTCAACAATCAGAATGAGACGGGTGTCGTGCCGCAGCAAACGTTAACGATAAGAAAAGAAGCGTGGGAAAGCAGAGACGGGCAGGAAGGAGGGAAAAAATGAGAGGAAGGGGAAGGGAAATGCATCTTTCAGTCTGTCTCCTTTCCTTTGTTTTGTTATCTGCTCTTTGTTTTCACTTCTTTTCACGCTTCCTCACCCCTTCCTGTTCCTCCCTCCTCTCCTCGCGCTCTCCCAGCTGTTCGTTCATTCTGTTTCTTGTTTCTATTTCATTTTTATTTGACCTTTTCTTTCTTTCATGTCATCTTTCTCTGAAATCCCCCACTCTCCTTCCATTTGCGGCTAATTTTCTCCCGTTCCTTTTCATTCCCGTCTCATTTTCCCCTTCATCCGCTCTCATTAACCTCCATTCAGTCGCCTCACAGTTTGCTTCGATTTCCTCTCTTTCTCAATTTGAGATCTTTTATTGCCGCTCACCCTGCCCCCTCGCTGGCTGACCCTCGCTTCAAATTATTTCACCGATTTGGCTCTTTGTTCCCGCAGACGTCCGTTGACTCGTCCCCGTCCTCTTCCGGCACGCCAACGCAGAGCTCGCCGGCTCTTTGTTCAGTCCGCGCGTGATGGGATGGAAGGCCGCCACATGTCTGAGCGCTGAGACACGAGGCGCTGGAAAAATGAAGAGGGGAGACAGAAGACATTGTGAAGGCCTGCCTGATGGAGCCTGCAGGTTGTCTTGCTGTGACGACGGCCCCACCGAGCAGAAACCACATGGGCTGGTGTGTCTCTGCAGGAGGCTGCGGTCGCCGTGCTGGTTGAATGTCGGCTTGAATTTGGAATAAACCTCCGACGGCGTCAGCAGCAACGCTTTGATTCATTTATTGTGACAACAAGCTGAGCTGTGGCGCTTTTGGATGGCTTTCTTTGGTGATGCTCGGCTGCAGACGGCGTTTACGTCAGCGCTGATGTTCACACTTCTACAGAGAAGAAGCCGGACCAGTCAAAGTACAAATGTGTTGGGACTGGGTTGCCGGGGCCAGCCATCCATCATCCATCCATCATCCTTCCATCCATCCATCCATCTATCCATCCTTACAGCCAGCCATCATCCAGCCATCCTTCCATCATCCGTCTGTCCATCCTTACATCCATCCATCCAGTCAGCCAGAAAGCCATCCATCATCCTTCCATCCATCTATCCATCCTTACCTCCATCTAGCCAGCCATCCTTCCATCTATCCCTCTGTCCATCCGTCCATCCATCCATCCATCCATCTTCTGCTGCTTGTCCTGGTCTGGGTTGTGGGAGTAGCAGCCTAACCAGAGATGCCCAGTCCTCCCTGACTACCTCCTCCAGCTGTTCCAGGGACACCCTGAGGCGGAGGGACATAATGTCTCCAGCATTTACTCCATCTGCCCTGAGGTCTGTGGGACATGTCCAAAACACCTCACCTAGGTGGCGTCTAAAGAGGCATCTTGGTTAGATGCCCGCGCCACTCGCTCATCTTTCTTGAACATGACCCCAAGTTACTTGAACTCGTCCAATTGGGGCAGCAACTCATTGCCAACCCGGAGCAGGCACGCCACCCTTTTCAGCCTGAGAACCATGACCTCAGACTTGGACTTGCCCAGCCCAAGCTAGAGGTCTCCGTAAGTCACGAACAGAACTGGTGACAAAGGGCAGCTCTGGCAACGTTGAACAGCAACTGACTGATTGCTGGAGTGGCCCATGCTCCCAATAAGGTTGCACAAAGACACTTCAGCTGCTGTCAACAAGCCCGATACTTTGGAGTTACTCTTTTGGCCTCCTGGTCACATCTTCCAAACTCGGAGAAATGATTTATCAAACAACTGGATCATTTTATTGAATAAAAGAATCGTTGAGTTCAACAAGGATTGGTTATTAGACCAAAATCTGTATGTTAGGGATATATTCACGGTTTCTAAATGTTAGACTGACCTAAAGGAGCTTTGGATGTTCTAGAGAGGCAGCTGGAAATGAGTAAAAGTTGGTTTGATTTTAATCAAATGTTTCTCAGCATTCAGAAAACCAAATGGATTATTTTTGGAAATGGAAAGGAAATTAGAAAGAATGTGAAGGTATGAATCTGTCATGTTCTTTGGTGCTGTGATAAACCAGAAACTAACCTACAGAAAACATGAGAAGCAGAACATCTGGAAGATTTGTACAGAATTAATACTTCTGTGTCCAACTTTTAAAACGTTAAATTCTATGTTTAACTGGAAAAAACGGGGCGTACGCATCGTCAATAAGGCAGGTTGTTACGATGGCACTGAACCTTTGTTCACGGCATGTTTAGCTGATGTATTTGAGTATAAAATAATGTTGCGACAGTAAAGTTACTCCCTGCAAACATGCAGAAGTTCAGTGAAGGATCCTCATTATGATTTGAGAGGGTTCTGTTGCTTCAGAAGAGAAAAGAGATTAAAGACGTTTGTGTTGCTGGAGTTGAGCTGTGGAACGATGCCAACAGAGATTTAAAAAGGGGATTTGTTCTTTAAAAGAAGGAAGTACAAACCTGTTTTTGATTGGTTACAGGTGTAACGGACGTCGGTTTCTGTGGGGGGAGTCCTTGGTGGTGGTTTAGGCTTACAGAAGCATCCTGTCCACACACGGGCTGCTCTCTCTTTACCCTAACAGATGTCCAGCGTCCTCTCCGCTTCAGACGCTGCACCGGTCCATCCGTCCTGAGGTTCTGCAGCTTCCCCTCCTTCTGAAATCCCTCTGGAATGCAGCCAGATTCGCCGTTTGTTCCTGGGAGGTGAGCGGACGATCGCATCTGCTGCACAGACCGAAGTCCAGAGTTCAGATGTGCAGCAGGAGCTTTTTCAGGACAGAGCAGCGTGTCATCGGCGTGGAGCGTCTGTCTTTCCCCGTCCACTTACAGCAGGATCCGCTTCTGCCGCCTCGTGGTCCCGGCCCGGCCCGGCGAGCGCCGCCTCGTGGTCCCGGCCCGGCCCGGCGAGCGCCGCTTCGTGGTCCCGGCCCGGCCCGACGTGGCAAGCGCCGTCTCGTGGTCCCGGCCTGGCCTGGCGAGCGCCGCCTCATGGTCCCGGCCCGGCCTGGCGAGCGCCGCCTCATGGTCCCGGCCCGCTGTGAACCAGAAGAAACACAAAGCGTCGACTTCAAGCCGCATGAAACCAGGATTTCACTCAGATTAAAATCTAAAGACGAGTTGCTGGGCCGCCCAAATCTGAGGCCTGCAGAGCGATTACTCCACTGATACAGGAAACAGCAAGACGAGGAGGACAAGGACGAGGACGAGGACGAGGAGGAGGACGAGGAGGAGGACGAGGACGAGGAGGAGGACGAGGAGGAGGACGAGGACGAGGAGGAGGACTGGGCCTCAAACAATCATATGTTTGTCGTCTTCTCTGCTTGTTCTTCATTGGCTTCTTTTCAGGTTCAGGTGGTCTCTCAGTCACTCGCTCTCCTCTGAAGTCTTTTTAAGGACTCTGTCCTTCAGCCTGACACACTCGCGTGCGCACACACACACACACACACAGCAGCTCTGATGGCACAGTTTACTGAAACACACACAGATGTGATGCAGAGGTGTGTGTGTGTGTGTGTGTGTGTGTGTGTGTGTTAATGTAAATGTGAAGATGCTGCAGACGTGACTGACGCATGAAAAATACTGTCTCACCACTTCAGGGCAGTGGGACGTCTACAGATAAGGACGCGCTTTATTTTAATGCTGTGCTGTGTGTCCAAAAGTATTGGGACACAGCTGTTAATGATGAATCCAGCTGTTTGATTCAGTCCCATTAAAGCCAGCAGCTAGCCATGCAGTCTTTCCAAACAAGAGTGAAAGAATGGGTGGCGCTAAAGAGCTCACTGAATCCCAGCGTGGTACTGTAACAGGATGCCACCACTGCACCAGGAGCTTCATGCAGGCCTTACATCACCAAACACAATGCTGAGTGTCGGATGGAGTGATGTAAAACACGCTGCCACTGGACTCTGGAGCAGTGGGCAGATGTTCTGTGGAGTGACCAATCACATGTCTCTGTCACTCTGATGGATGGGTCTGGGTTTGGTGAATCCAGGAGAATGTTACCTGTAGTTTGGTGGAGGAGGGATAATGCTGTGGGGTTGTTTTTCTGGGGTTGGCCTGGGCTCCTTAGTTCCACTGAAGGGAAACCTTCATGCTTCAGCTTAACAAGACATTTTGGACAATTCTAAGCTTCCAGCTTTGTGGGAACAGTTTGGTGAAGGACCTTTGCTGTTCCAGCATGACTGTGCCCAGTGCACAAAGCAAGCTCCATAAAGGCACGGTTGGATGAGTTTGGTGAAGAACTTGACTGCTCATACAGAGGCAAAAATTCCTGCTAACACACTCCGACATCTTGTAGGAAGCCTTACCACAAGAGTGGAAGGTCTAGGTGGACCAGTACGTTTGCTCATATAGATTATTTTCATTGAAAGCTATGAGGCTGAAGTCATCCATATATTTTCTTCTGCTTATTCAGTTGAGGATCATGGGGGGCTTTAACCTATCCCAGCTTTCATAGTGCAAGAGGCGGGGTACATCCTGGACAAGTTGCTGGTCTACCGCACAGCCAACACAGAGAGAGTCAGACAACCAGTGACGAGAGAACTTGTCACTTTTCTTTCTTCATCGTTCACAAACTTGTGATACGTGCAGGGCGAGGTCAGCGGCTGTGCAGTAACCACACTACATAAAATTCATGGTTTATAGTGACTGCAGGTGGAACGCCGAGCTGCAACACCAAGTGGGCTGGCTCCGAGTTAAAGTCTCGAATTGGAGGTGATGCAGACGTTCGAAGCCCTCGCCTTTGGGTCTACACAGCTGCAGTGAGCGTTTGTTGTGCCGAGTTCACTGAATGATTCGACAGAACATGAAATAACTTTTTAAACTTAAAGGCCAGCCGTTCTCTGAGCGCAGCTTCTCCAGTGAGGAGGAGGCAAAGGTAAAAGGTAAAGAGCTTGAAGTGCAGCGTGGAGCGGTGAAACCTGATGACACTCCTCGTACACGGCGAGGATGAGGTGTTGTGGTTAATTGGTTGGTATTTCGGTTCCCCTCCAGATGTGGCCCCTCGCTCTCTAAATGCCCTCTTTGTGTCAGAGGCTGCTCAAGTCTTTTTCCACAAACGCTCTCATTCACAAGCTGCTACCTGACTCCGTTCACCTCCACCTCCCAGGCGGGAGGAGGAGGGAGGGGTGACGGCGTCTGGGCCTCGGTATCCTGTATCCACACTGATTCAGACCGGGTCCAGACCCAGCTCGATTAAACCTCTCTACAAAATGTGTCGAATCATTTTGTTCACCCTTCTCTTCTGCTTTTCTCATTCCTGCATATTTTGAGCAACATTTGCTGCATTTTCTCATCATTACAGCCTCACAAAGACCTAAACCGACCCTTAATATTTCAATTTTCCACCCGGGCGACTTCACAGCTACACAAACAGCCTGGGCTGTCCGGACGGTTGGCGGTCGGACTCTGGGGTTAAATTAAAACTCTTGGTAGAAGCAAGTGTGCCTGTTTTTGGTGTAACTTTTAATGATTAACATTTTTCAAGTTATTTTTTTACTTTTCAGACAGACACTTGACTTTACCTTTCTGCTTGTGTGGAGGTGTTTGTCCATAATGCACAACACCACATTTGGCAAAAACTAAACACAGCATATTGACACAAACACGTCCATCTTTTCGTCCGTCCGTCCATCCATCCATCTTCCTTCATCCATCACCTCCTCTCGCTCTTCCAAGGTGTTCCCTCTATAAATCACCACCTTTTGCATCACCTACTGATCCCATGAGTTATGTTGTTGGGGGCAATTTGTCCCTGGTAAGGTCTCCCAAGGCAAACTGATCCTGGTTGGGGAGCCAGACAAAGAGCAATTCAGAAAACCATATGATGAAACAAAGAAGACACAAGTTTAGCCTGCCTGGGGTGTTTGAGGGAGAGCACCTGGAGGTCGGGCCTTAGTCCACAGGGTCCAGCCAGGCACAGCCTGACTGAGCAAATGGGTCTGCCTTCTTGTGGGCCCACACCCTGCAGAAGGTACTGTAGGATGGATGCTCTGACCCTTGGCTACCAAGACTGACACAAACACCTCATTCCAGTTGCCAAGCGTGGTGGTGGAGGGATGATGATTTGGGCTCGTTTTACAGTCACAGGCCCCGGGCACCTTGCAGTCACCGAGTCCACCATGAACTCCTCTGTATACCAGAGTATTCTAGAATTTTAAAGTCAAATGTGAGGCCATCAGCCAACCAGCTAAAGTTCTGCCCAAACTAGGTCATGCAACAGGACAATGATTCCACACACAGCAGCAAGTCTCCAACAAAAAGTCTAAAAAAAGAAATAATTGAGGTGTTGTAAGGGCCCATTCAAAGTCCAGATCTCAACCCCACTGAGATGCTGTGGTGGGACCTTAAGAGAGCTGTGCATAAGCAACCACAAACCTCAATGAGCTGAAGCAAAGATATAAAGAAGAGCCAAAATTCCTCCACAGTGAAGTGAGCGCCTGATGAAATCACACAGATAATCATTACTTCAGGTTATTGCTGCTAAAGGCGGTTCTATAAACTATAGAATCATGGGGTGTACTTAGTTTTTCACAGACAGCACTCTGGTCATCACTCAGATGTTTGGCTCTGTCTGTGGTTAACTAACTTTCCAGGTAATTCTGCTCTGATTGCTACCACGGGACGTGCTGTAGTCTGCCTGTGTTTGGTGTAACTTTCAATGATTCACATTTTTCCAGTTATTCTCTTACGTTTCAGTCAGACACACTTCTTGGCTTTCTGCTTGTGTGATCGTCTCTGAATGTAACCTGGGCTTAAAGGAACACAATACATTTGAAGTGCTGCAGCGTCTGGACCCAAAACCTCTCTGCTAGGTTGAATCACCCTCACCAAACCACTGAACCACCGTTACACAATTAGATTTCAATTATAAATTAAAGTAATTTTTCCAAAATATGCCAAACGAAGGTGCTGTTCCAACGATGTATTTCTCTGGAGCGCTGATTTGGGAAATAAAGGCCCTAATCAGAACATAACTCCCTTATTACACTCACATTAAGTTCAATTAAATCAGATTAGATCAGGGGGTGGGGCTGTGAGCCAACATGGTTGCTGGGTACTAATCAGAATTACCCTGCTGGCGCTGAGCTGCTTTTTGATCTGATGATTCGCTCTGACAGACCGAACGCGGCCACTGATAATCAGTCAGTCATCACGCGTCCAGCCGCCAGCTGAAGACCGTGTCCTCACAGACCTGACGAGGTTATATCACCGGCACTGTCAGGACGCAGTGACGTTTAGTCTGCAAGGTTTCATCAAAGACAAGCTAAACTGAGTTTGGGTCCGTGGTTGGGGAGGCAACGTTGGTCCTTGTGCTGGATTCCAGAGGGTCCTCGGTGACGGGCTAGAGTTTGTGATTCCTACATTTTGATTTCAGTTTGTCAAGGTTTTCCTCAAAAAAGAACTCAAAGCTGCCCAACACAGTTTAGTCTTCACCGATTCTTTAACCAAACAGGAAGTGCTGTACAAAGTCTGTGGGGCAGCGAGTGGTGCTCTGGGGATCTGGTGCTTTACAGGGTCCAGGTGGTGTGGGGCTGTGCAGGGTTTCTTAGTCACACCATAACGATGTAACCAGCGTTTACCGAAACAAAAATGTCTCTAAAAGGCTGGCGTACACAGACCTGTGATGATTTTTTATAATTATGGACGTATACATAACATATTAGTAACTTATATAGAACGTTTCAAGAGCTTACAGATAACTTATACTACAGAATGCTTGGCATGTTGCCACCATTCACAACATATGCGTAGCGTGTTGTAGTGACGTTGATAGTCACCATCATAGTACAACATCACCGTCATGTCGAAGAAAAACTCCAAGAACGCCGCCAAGAAGTCTCCTGGCCGTGGATGTGGACACATGGAGAAACCATCATCGCCCTCACGCTGTGATGGAGGTGATGCAGGTTGCAGTGCCTCTCAGGCCTCGTCACTGGCCAACGCCTACTCTCAGCTAACACGCCATTATACGTTAGCTGTAAGTTAGAAACGTGTTCAGTAAGTGCTGCGGTCATCTAGAACACGTCAGATACGTCTACATACGTTAATATGTGTTGGAGATAAGTTCACTATAAGTTACACATAGGTTCAAAACACGTTACTCATAGGTTAGAAATAAGTTTTGGGTATGCTGGACATTATCTACACGTATTTCAACTTACAAGTAACTTGTGAATGTGTCAGTGATCGCATAACTTACCTACAACTTATGGCCTGCGTATGCGGGATGTTTGAGCTGTACACTGGCATACGTCACAAATTTTGTGCATGGTCAAAATTTTTTAGTGACCTCACCGTACTACAATGTATACCAGCGTACTTCAGCGTGCTCTTAACTTATAGAAAACTTAATTCAATTCAATTCAGTTTTATTTATATAGCACCAATTCACAACAAAAGTCGCCTCAATTTGCTTCACACTGTAGGGTAAAGATAAATCTGTGTTAAAATGAAAACCCCAACAATCCGATGATCCCCTATGAACAAGCACTTGGCAATGGTGGGAAGGAAAAACCCTCCTTTTAACAGGAAGAAACCTCCGGCAGAACCAGGCTCAGGGAGGGGCAGCCATCTGCCTCGACAGGTTGGGGGTGAGGGAACAGAGAAGACAGAAAGGAGAGCAGAGAGAGGCACATGCTATGGGAGAGAGAAAACAACATTTAATGACATGCAGCAGTAACTAATAAATGATGGGGAGTGAAAAGAGGTGGATAGAGTAGAAATGCGCAGCATAAGAGGCCCCCCAGCAGTCTAAACCTATTGCAGCATAACTAAGCCCTAACTATAAGCTTTATGAAAAAGGAAAGTTTGAAGTCTGATCTTAAAAGTAGAGAGGGTGTCTGTCTCCTGAATACAAACTGGGAGCTGGTTCCACAGGAGAGG
>VUQH01085392.1:0-13566 GCA_015106775.1 Etroplus canarensis
AGTTCTTTCTTCCCACAGTCACCAAGTGCTGCTCATAGGGGATGGTGTGATTGTTGGGGTTTTCTCTCTAATACTGTGGGGTCTTTACCTTACAGTGTGAAGCGGCTTGAGGAGACTTTTACTGTGAATTGGCTTTATATAAATAAAACTGAATCGAATTGGATTGTTTTGAAACAACGGAATTAAGTAAATTATACTTTTTAGGTGATATTTACTTGTTCCACAAAAAAGTTCAAGTCAGTCCAAAATTATAAGTTAAATTTATTCAAAAAAGAGGGGTGGAGTCTCAGGAAGTAAGCATATTTAAAAATAGTAGGACTATCTTAAAAAATTGAATTCATTCCACTTAGTTTTTTAAAATTATTTAGACCATTTGAGTTTACAGTGTATGAGGCACAGCCGTGCAGATAACAGGGCCCATTTATTTATTTATTTTGACGTATGCATTAATGATAGTCTATTTGATTGGCTGCATTTGTAACGGTTCCTCATTTGGGCTGGATTGTACATTCTGGTATGGAACTGTGTGCTGTGTACCCTTGTGAACTGTGGGTAGTCCATCTGTAAAATTGTTAATTTCCGGTGTTTACTGCCTGTTGGTTTAATCCCACAATCCCTCAGCTGTGGCTCAGGAGGTAGAGCGGGTCATCTTCCAACAGGAAGGCTGGCAGTTAGATCCCTGGCTTCTCTAGTCCACATGCTGAAGTGTCCTGGGGCAAGACACTGCACCCCAAATTTCTCCCGATGCCTCCATCAGAGTGTAAATGTGTGTGTGATTATTAAATGTGCTTAAAGACATAGAATAAAGCGCTGTATGAATGTGTGTTAATGGGTGAACAAGGCTTGTAGTGAAAAGAGCTTTGAGTAGGAAAAAAGCTATAGCAGTACCAGTCGATTTACAGTCACATGGAAGAGGAGAACAGCGTACTATCATTTCTATAATTAGAATCCTTTATTAATCCCAGAGGGAACATTGCTGACATCACAGATGCTCCACGAGGAATAAGTATATATATAAATATGAAAATGAGAATGTAAAAGTGCAATTGTCCCATAATTAAGTTTATTTTAAAAACCGTATACAGGCTATATCCAAAGAAAAATGGTGCATTTGTTAAAGTGGGGCGTTGTAAAGTCTGATGTCCACAAGTGGGAATGATTTCCTGCGGTGCATCGTGGGAGAATGAGTCTGCCATGGAGAGGGTGTGACCATTTTTGGAAATTTAGGAAGGTATCTGGTGAAAATGGTTGAATTTGTATTTGTGCTACTAAACCAATATCAAACCAATACTGTCAGAGATACAGACAATCAACACACTAATAGATCTCCCAGAAGAATTATAATTTTTTTTACTGGATCTCAGCAGCTGCATAAGCAGAATTTTAAATATTAGTTAACGTAAACGGTGCGTTGGTGGTGGGGAGGGGTGTCCCCTGCCCATGCTTTCAGACCGGCCCTGTCCGTGGAACCAACGGGATTAAAATCACAGGCGATCATCAGGAGTTTCCTGTCGTTCCCCACACCAGCCTCCCTCCTCCTGATCCTGCTGCCTCCAGCTGCCAGCCTGCCTTCCAGGATCGGACCCTCCGCGGGTTCTCCCTCTCAGCGCCGCTTCGTGCTGACAGGCTGCGGGAAAGATGAGGACCGGCCTCGGTGTCGTCCCGCAGCCCGGGGCTGTCTGGCCTCGGCGCGTTCACAGGCGGACGGCTGTCTGTGCGAGCAGGAGCCCGTGAAACGTGTCGGCATGTTAGAGGAGTGGGTGGAAAACACGCAGGCGGTTTCCTTCGAGCTGGCTGGAGTAACGCGGCGGGAGGCGCGGCGAGGGAGCGACGGCGAGAGGGGGACGCTGCGCGGGGCGTCTGCCGCGGTCTGACGGCTCCACGCAGACATGGCTCCGCGGACGCTTTCATAGGACACCGCTGTTCACACCGACAGGACTGGACGCAGCACCGAGACATGACCGGCACACGGAGGGCGAGGGAAGCTGCCGTGGCTCCTGTGAGCCTGGTGATTCTGAAGGAGCCCTGAAAGCCTCTTTTCCCCGCAGGTTCGGAGCCGCGGCCGCGTTTCAGCGGTCTGCAGCAGCCGCAGCGCGTCCGGTCCGCAGCTCACAGCAGGTAAGGAGCTCAGCGTGACTACCATTTTGTATCGCCTGCAGCTCCTTGATGAGGAAAATGTCCCGCTGCCTGCTCCTGCATCCCTCCATCCCAGCATCCCTGCGTCCCAGCATCCCTGTATCCCAGCATCCCTGCACCCCTGCATCTCAGCATCCCTGCATCTCAGCATTCCTGCATCTCAGCATCCCTGCATCTCAGCATCCCTGCATCCCAGCATCCCAGCATGCTGTTATAATGTGAGTGCGTCCCTCCAGCAGCCTCCTGTAGGCCAGTCTAACGCAGCTCAGGGAGACTGGTGCCCTTTGTCTGCCCCGGCCTCTACAGAGGTAGCACCTAATGAGGGTCTCTTAGTGTTTGAAGCGTGCCTCATAGCAGCATACAGCTGCTTGGTGTAGCTGATAAGTAATGGAGGGTTTCCAGCAGCTGCTCACCAGGACAGCCAGCTGGTTCAGTATCATTTTTAGTTTGGGGCCCTTACAGAGCCAGCTCCTGGAGGAATTGAGTCAGTGCTGTGTGCCACCCTTCTTTAAGCTGCATCTCAGCAGCTGTTGGCTCCATGTCCTCATCAGACCTGTGGACTCCATGTGAGGAGGCCTGGTGCTGGGCCCAGCTGTCAGAAACCAGCTCCCCACATCTCATCCAGTGAGCTTTGTCACCTCCTCCCACCGACATCAAGCCAGAGGTACTGGGCTGCTGTTGCTACCCAGTTCCTGACAGTGACTCTGCCCTCCGCCGCCAACCAACTTTCAGCTTCACAGAGCCCCTCCTTCGAGATGCTCAGCCTCTCTCACAGTTCCCCACAGCTCCCAGCCTGTGGAGCAACACGGGCTGCAAAACCCACCGTCACCAGTGTGCTCTGTCATCAAATACGGTGTTTTAGTGAACGTTAAAATTCCTCTGGCATTTTCACATGTTTTCCAGTTAATGTCAAGTCATTGTTTTGAAGCATAGTGCCATCTACACCTGTGTGTGCGCCGACCATTCAGTGTCACTACGGTTACAGTCACAAGGAGCAGCGATTACTCCACACTGTCCTCTCTGTGTGCTGAGCCCACGGACAGGCAGCATCCAGGACTGCTCCCTCAGGTTTTGGTGCCGTCCTAAACAAGTTTAAAGTTTCAGGATGTTTCATTTTCAAAACATGGTTTTCAAATTGTTATGATATTCTGACATTTTCCTGATGTAATGAAGCAAAACTCGTTCAGTCAATAATGATGAGCTGTCCTGGACCAGATGCAACAAAATGGGTCCAAATTATGACAGTAACACCACCAGGCACCACTAATGCTGCAGTGCAATGTTCTGCTAGTACTCCTCATTTAAACCAAGAAGTTCTCTTTGGTTTCATCTGTCCTTCTTTAAACAGCTTCCTGCTCCATCCTCCTCCTTCTCCTGTGGTTTTCACAGCAACGTTACATTGCTTCCTCCTCGCTGCCTTATCGTGGATGTTCTCCTGATGGTGGACCCATGAACATCAGCATCAGCCAATGTGAGAGTGGCCTTTAGCTGCTTAGAAGCCACGCTGACTCTGAAGGTTTGCGTGAACATGAGAAGATGTTTGAGGTCCTTTCTAGGAGGAAATATAGAAAAATATGTATTCTACCTTAGCAGACAAAACACTTTACACTGTTATTCTTTATTTTTGCTTTTTTCAAACACACACCAGTGGCAGCAGAGCCCGTGGCTGGTTCACTGATTCTCACCAACAGCATAGTTATCTCTGATGTGGAGGGACCTGTTGGAAAAGACTCATGTTGTTCATCAGACATGAAGCGCTGGTGAACACAGCGCAGCATGTAGCTGCTAACAGACTACATGCTTTCATCATATGGACACAAACACCAGTCACAGCAAGTATATGAATGTTTGATTGAGCTCCGTTTAAGTTCTGTTTAAAGCTAAAATACTGGTGATGGTGCGAATAGCTGCAGGCACTCCGAGCTCAGCTCGCTGTGAACACTCTCCACGAGCAAAACAGTTGAAGGTGCTCTCCCTGCAGCAGGGACTTTCTGGGGGGCAGAAACTATGACTGACCTAAATGTAGACTCATGGAAAGAAACGTGATCCAGTAGTTTGTTCACAAAAAAAGAACTCACGCACCTCTGCAGCAGAGGTACCACATGGTCCAATTCACAGATCAGACTTTTATTGGTTTTGTTATATATGAATGAGGGTTTTCATCCATCCAGCCACCAGACATCTTACCTTTTCTATTACCACTGCTGTTATCTATCTATCTATCTACCTATCTATCTATCTAGCTATACAGAAGCTGCTTCACACTTTAAGATAAAGATCCTACAGTGTGAGAGAAAACCTCAGCAACCAGACCATCCTCTTTGAGCAGCGTTTAGTGACTGTGGGAAGGAAGAACTCCCTTTTAACAGGAAGAGACCTCAAACAGGACCCCGCTCAGGGAGGGGCAGCCATCTGTCTGCTGGTCGATCTGTCTGTAACCCAGACACACCTATAAATGTCCCACAGCCACAGCCTGAGTCAGGACACATCCTGTAACCACTGAGCAGTATTTGTTGGACGTCCTGCACAGAAGGTGTCCCCTCAGCCAGATCAGAATGTCTCTAATAGTACTCTGTAGAATCCCTGTTGCTGAAGGAGCTTGTGAAGTGGGCTGTAATTTGATTAGGTCAGTCTCTGCAGGCAGAATGATCGCCTGCAGGGAGTGTAGTGTGAGCAGGTTGATCCAGCCTTGTACATGAAGACATGGTTCCAAGACAAACACATTACATTTTTCTTATGTTTCTGTGGATATTACCCCCTCTTCTGTGGGTCATTACATGAAACCCACTCAGTGTCTTGTACCTGACCCCACTTTTTTATGTACAGAGATTTTAGGATGCTTAATGACACCATGCAAAATTTGATCTTCATACTTTTCTGAGTTAAGCCCTTGTCACACACCTCTATCCTGATGAAGTTCTGGGTAAGTTTTGTATAAGTTAAGAGCACGCTGAAGTACGCTGGTATATGTGGTAGTACGGCGAGGTCGCTGGACAGTTTTGAGCATGCACAAAATCCCTGACGTTTGCCAGCGTATGGCTCATACATCCTGCATATGTGAACCATATGTTGCAGGTACTTTATGCATACAGAGACTCACGTTACTCATTTGTTGAAATACGTGGAGATAATGTCTAGCGTACCCAAAACGTATTAATAACCCATGAGTAACATGTTTTTAAAATATGTGTCACGTTTATCAAATTGACATATTGACGTTTGCAGACGTATTTGACGTGTTCCAGTCGTACTGAACATGTTTCTAACATACATGTACTGTATAATTTTGTATGTGCTACATTTAAGGAAAGTGGCATAAATGGGCTTCAAGTTGTGAACGCCAGCGGCCCTTACGTACAAGTACATATGGGGTGGCAGCATTTTTTATTTGAGTTATTTTCTCAGGTGATTTTGTGACATAAGTACAGATTATAGCCACATAAACTATCAAGAGCCTCAGGATCACTGAACAGAGTTAGCAGAAGTTTTTGTTTTCGATTTGATTCAGTTTCCAGTGTGAATGTGCTAATTTCACTTTATGTTTTGACAGTTTGATGTGTTATATTCATTTTTATTCATTTCAGTGTTGCTTTTTGTAATTCTAGGTGTGGTATTTGTCAGGGGCATATTTTTGTGAAGTTCAAAACAGATATTTAAGGGACGTTGACGCTCTGTAATGCAGCTGCCCACAATCTCAAAATCACATGTACCCAAGCCTCATCAGGCAGGCTGTGACATCTGAAGACATTCACAAAGATTAAAGCTGAAGATATTTCCTCTACATTTTTAATTAATTTCTTTTAATTTTATGAGTACTGTTTCAGTAATTAGATGTTTTTTCACACCTAGTTTTAGTTGTTAGTTTAATTTGAGTTAATAACCTTTGCACTGAAAACAAGTGTCAGAACATGTAATCACAGTATGCTCTTCTCTAAAGATTAGTAAAGTGAATAAACGGGATACGCCACGTTGTGCCAAAAGGAAACGATCACAGCATCCACTGATCCTCACACCATCTGTGATCCTCGTGTGCTCAAACTGCAAGGAATTGGAAAAACTTCTCCCTTTTTCTTTTTCAAATTTTGCATGGAAAAGATACAAACGTTATCATACCAAAAAAAAAGAGAAACGGCTGATTCTGTAGTGGTCAGGTGGGTTTTTTCTCAGATCTGGTTGATTTTATATTGAACAGCCATCAAGTCATGTTGAGCTTTACTGATGTTATGTACAGAAGTAGTTGATGCTGCAGCTAGACTTCATGCCATCAGCAGAAATGTGGTTTCCTCCATAGACGTGAAGAAGCCACATCATTATACAATAAGCCAGCAACAGTCTCGTGTTGTCTTGTGCTTTTAATCTGATG
The DNA here is from genome assembly GCA_015106775.1 of Etroplus canarensis. Lineage (NCBI taxonomy): Eukaryota > Metazoa > Chordata > Actinopteri > Cichliformes > Cichlidae > Etroplus > Etroplus canarensis. Next base: position 6,500 of record VUQH01085392.1, read on the forward strand.
GGAAAAGATTTTTAATTCCTGATCAAGATCCACCAGACACCTAATTCTTGACCTCTTCTGCTGCTTTCAGGCTCCTTGTGAGGATCACGAGGCGAGAAGATAAATCACGCCAACACAGGGACCCTGCCCGACATGGAGCGATGTGGATTGAGGTGTTCCTGTTCAGCGTGAACTGCAGAAAGGAAGCAATCACGAAGGAACAATTAGCAGACGGGGGAGGCGGTGGAGGAGCGGTGGCTTTGGTGTTTAACGAACAGGTGGTATGGGTGGGGGGGCGTTTGGCATGGCGAACGGAAATGAGAGCAGCGAGGGGCCGGCAGGGCCCATGGCAGCAGTGGTGGCTACTGCAGGAGGCATGGTATCAGAGAGTTCCTCCTCAGTTGTCTCTACCTATATTAAACTGGTGCTACTTGGCCTGATCATCTGCATCAGTCTGGTGGGCAACCTGGTGGTGTCTCTGCTTGTACTGCGGGACCGAGCTCTGCACAAGGCACCTTACTACTTCCTGCTGGACCTGTGCCTGGCAGACATCATTCGCTCAGCCATCTGCTTCCCCTTCGTACTGGTGTCTATAAAGAACGGCTCAGCCTGGACATACAGCGTGCTCAGCTGCAAGGTGGTAGCCTTCATGGCAGTGCTCTTCTGCTTCCATGCTGCCTTCATGCTCTTCTGTATCAGCGTAACACGTTACATGGCCATTGCACACCACCGCTTTTACTCAAAGCGCATGACATTTTGGACATGTGTGGCTGTAGTGTGCATGGTGTGGACACTGTCTGTGGCGATGGCTTTCCCGCCTGTTTTTGATGTGGGAACTTATAAATTCATTCGTGAGGAGGACCAGTGCATTTTTGAGCATCGCTACTTCAAGGCTAATGATACGCTAGGCTTCATGCTAATGCTTGCTGTGCTCATTCTGGCCACACATGTGGTCTACATGAAATTACTCCTGTTTGAGTACAAGCACCGCAAAATGAAGCCCGTCCAGATGGTGCCTGCCATCAGTCAGAACTGGACCTTTCATGGGCCAGGGGCTACAGGCCAAGCGGCTGCCAACTGGATTGCGGGTTTTGGTAGGGGCCCGATGCCGCCCACTCTGCTGGGAATCCGGCAGAACTTGCACAACCAGAACCGGCGGCTGTTGGGCATGGAGGAGTTCAAAGCAGAGAAGCAGCTTGGCAGGATGTTCTACGTGATCACATTGCTGTTCCTGGTGCTCTGGTCTCCCTACATCGTAGCTTGCTACTGGAGGGTGTTTGTCAAGGCTTGCACAATACCACACCGGTACCTCTCCACCACTGTGTGGATGAGTTTTGCCCAAGCCGGGGTCAACCCTATTGTCTGTTTCTTCCTTAATAAAGACTTGAAGAAAGGGCTCCTTTCCCATCTACCAGCCTGCTGCAGGACTAAACCTCATCTGCCACGAGAGCCTTATTGTGTCATGTAACTAGAGATGAACATGGAGAAAAAACAACGGGCAGCCAATAGATGTATTGTATATTGTGTTTGCTTGAGTTATTGTGGCATTTGATGCAATGCAAGCTACTTTTAGGCAGTGGGTGTAAACTAATGAGCATAATGGTAAAAGCACTGGAATGGTAAGCATGTGTTTCCATCTACCAATCAGTTTTCACTCCAAATTCAACAGCATACATGAAGTCAGACCGGACTTTTGATAACAAGATAAACACTCCTTAATAGAAAAACATGCGCATAATAATGCAGTCACTGTGGAAACCAAGCCAGGCAAATAACCACCAACATATTAAGCTTCATGAATAATTTTTAAAAAGCCAATTAGAAAAGTCTTGTTTGTATGTTTGACTTGGTAACAAAACAGCTTTTAGTCTAAATCTAAATTTCATCAGCATACTGAGAAGTGGTGGTAGATGAGAGACAAATAAAAGAAAACTCCTCAGCCAGATTCTAACCAGCATTCATGGTGACACGCCTGCTTTATTAGAATGAGTTTTAGTACCTGAAGGCACGGTTTGAAAAGTGTCATTCCAGGAGGGATGGGCAGTAATGGTCGTGCATTTATTAGGCACTGTTTACGCTGTAATTGAGTTTTATTAATCGAGTACCAACAGCATACTGACTGGTTCCCACTATATATAAGTAAATGCAGGTACAGTGGACTCCCTGAACACTTCACGGGTCCACAGTGGCGATCTCAGAGAGAAATCATCACCTCTTGGTGCCCTCCTGTATCTGAAACTGAATGGTGACAGCACAGACACTGGACACATTTTAGATCAAATTTAAACTACAATAATAAAAATAATGATACAGTAACCCGAGAATACACACACACACACATATTTGCATATTTGATTTTTATCTGATCCAAACATATCTGAGTCATTTCAGTCCAACAGAAAGAGAAAACTTAATGATTAGCAAAGAAAAACCCTGCTGACAGAGTCCAAACCAAAGTCAAACTGGCACAGCAGCGTAAATGTAAGATTGTGAAGAATGAACGCAGTTTTCTTTGTCCAAACACTGTCTGTCAGTGAGGAAACCAACCCTCCGTCTGTGCTGCCTCCAGCGTTTTCTGGTTCATGTATGCAACAGAAACTGTGCAGTAAGGATTCCTTTTCAAGCTTTGAACTCTTGCAGTCTAACACTGCGTTCCACTGCAGGCAAAAGTCGCCCATATGCGGCTCATATCCGATTTGTCCGACAGTCTGAACAGCACAGATCCCATTTTTTTTTCTAATCGAGTTCAGTCAAATTTCATCCGACTTTTCCGTCACTGAAGTGAGACAGACGTCATAATTCTGCACCCTGAGGAGGCGAGACGCAGTGAGATCACATGTCAACAATGGACCAAATAGGCATGGCAGACAGCGTTGATGGAGCTAGTCAGTGGAAAGAAAGTGAAGTAAATATGGATGCGTAGCACTGAGTTACTGAGCTTTACCCATCACAGCAGCCACCTGCCCACTGAGGCCAGGACTTTAACCCTCAAGCGACCAATGATTTTAGTGACTTAAATGACTGAGCAGGTCATTTATTACTCATAATAAACACAGGAAGGTTTTGTGTATATCATTCCTACAGTTTTCTTTATGACAGATACTTTAAAATGTTCTCATCTAATTAACATGTTTTAATCATTTTTATGCAAGAAGGAGGTAAAAAAAATACAAATAACATGAATAAGATGACATTTATTCTAAGAATACTTTTTATTAAATGCATTGAAAGTGAAGACATGTTTAGGTGAATATGCATTTAAGTTTTAGCACCATAACAGAGCTGAGTTGTGTTCCCTCCTCTGTGTGCTTCTGTTTCAAATAAAAGTGAAACACACTGAATAAAGCATTTCATTAATTAGTAATTAACTGTACAATAAAAATGTGCACTAGTGAAAAGCAGAAATGCAATGAGAAAATGAAATGAAAAGAGGAAGGGAAGCACTGTTTCAAATGTCCAAAAAATGAAAAATCTTTTATTTTTAATTTTTAAACTGCATTTTCAAATAGATTTCTAAAATGGATTTTTAAATTCTGAATTCAGTTTCTTTAAATAAGGTTTTTATTGAGTGTTTAATGTTATTTACACTATTTATTAATGGATTAATTTTTCATTTAGAAATAATTTACTTTTTTCTTTTTGTTTTCCATTAAAATATCAAATAAAGACCTACTTTATTTTTTATTCTATTCATTTAGACATTGAGTGATTTTTTAAATCATCATATTAATGTATAATTTTTCATTGTAGAATTAATTATTCATTCATGAAATGCTTTATTGTTCTTTCCATGACCCTTCAGGTCATCCTGAGTCAGTAATGTAATGTGTAATATTTAATATTATATATTCATATTTGGTTTTTTGTGTGTTAAGTATGTGCCTCTAATCTTCTGCAAGAATCCTTTTTCTTCAGGTCTGTTCTTTGTGATTTACTGCATAACATGGCAACATCATGATTAGAACGGGGAATTCAAAGCCTAGGATGAAAACACTTACAACTTTCCATCATCCTTATCAAACAATACATCCTGTTTTTAAAAAAGAAAGAAAGAAAAAACCATGAAAAGCTGTCAGAGAAGTAGACAATATTCATGGCAGGAGACATTTTTTAAATTAGAAATATTTAAAAGATAAGCGTCATGACGGCACATAGACACGTGATGGTTAGAATCACAGCCAAGAGGTACGAAATCAAATTTAACTTTTCAAATGTTCCTTCTGAAGTTAAACTTACATGATGAAGTCAACATTTTTGGCTCCAACGTGACACCCATTAAAATGTTAACATTTATGACACAAATTCACAGCACTTGACTTGTGTTTTTCAAACTGTTGTATCATGAATCTTGACAACTGCTCAGTCCATGTCCCGATGTCCATTTTAACAAAAGCTTTAAAGCAGCGCAAAATGATGAGATAAACTCAGCATCAGCTTGATCTTGTAATTGCACATCAGACCGGACATGATTCTTTCATTATTACTTTTATCATGATTACTACTGAAAAGATGAGTGTACAGTGGAAGTCACAGCTACTGCTTTATTTTTGCACAAATCTAAATAAATTGAAACTGTGCTTCTTTCCCTCTGAAATGAACTGTAACATGTGGAATGAAGGTGGAAGGAGAAAGTGGGGCACAGAGATTGTAATTTGTCAGTGAATGTCTGAAAACATGACCTGTCTTTAAGACGGAGAGGGCCAACAGTGTGTGTTGGTGTTTGAGGTGTCCCATTGTCTCTGCCGTGGCACCCAACAAACAGCATGGCACACAACAAAGCTCATCTTGTTTTTCATTTAAGCATTTATGGCCTTACTCCACCTGATCAAACCAATGCAACAGAGTAAACGAGTAGAAAAATGTTGCTTCTTGAAGTGGTTCAGAGGGAGGAAGCAGAACACTGTGGACACTCGTGACGTGGTAGCTCTTTCTGCTAAAAGCTGGAGGAACCGTAGTGCTGAACCTATGATGTGGCAGGGAAAGCGAGAGCACTTGAAGCAGAAAAGGGACTTTTCTGTTGCAGGTTGTTGATGTGACGTGAAGTCCGCCCTGGATTTTTGTGGCATAGTTTTTCTCTTTGGAATGTCAACCTAAGGAATGAAGGGAAATGATTGCTCTTTCCATTTCCATTCTTGAGATAAAGCCAGAGAAAAGTGTGGATCACGGCTGAAGCCTGATCGTGTGATTTTAGTTGCCTCAGGCAAACTATATTTTGTAAATTTACTGTGACCTCTGTACTATTCAGTGTGTGTATTGACAGCAAACTAACTTTGAAATGCAACAGAACAGCTCTTGATCATCTTATTTTTACTGTCTGTCTGTCTGTGTGTGTGTGTGTGTGTGTGTGTGTGTGTGTGTGTGTGTGTGTGTGTTTCTATGGGCAGGTGGTAAATGGGTGTGTGTACAAGGTGATGGCCACATGGATCTAACAGGAAAGTCACAAAGGCAACACTTACCAGATACATACTGAATTTTAAAGATATAATTTCTGCAAATGCTTAAACAGTGTTTCTCATGTCAATCCTTTTCCTGACACAAAGATCTGAATGTGTTTTCAAACCAGTGACATTTACCCCGAGTCCCTTTTTAAACATGTAACAGAGTTATTATTATTGGATGGGAGTTTTTGTATATAATGAGGAAAAAATGAAGGTAAGAAGCTTAGATAAAGCATCCAGTCAGGCCAGATGTGACATAAACTCACCCTTTCCTGAATATTCAATTGGAGACTGTATAAAAAATAAAATATGCCAGATTACAGTTTTCAGCTACAATTCTACAGTACTATATATATGAAACACACTGCATTACTTTGACATCAGATAAGGGCTCAAAAGGTTCTTCTCTTTAAAGTGTAACACCGAATGATTCTGATTGGTTCTTCTTTGTCATACCTCTCTGTAATGATGCGTTCTGAAGTGAAACATCAAACATAAAAAATACTGAAAGGGTTAAAGGATGTAAAAGAGGTTTCTTCTGACTACCACAAACTATGGCGGCGGGTCAGCCTCAGTGCTTTCCCATGTTCTTTATTCTTTTTAAAAAAGTGGTTGAGCTGTACGCATGTCTCTGGCGACTTATGATTTCTGTTGTTGGTTTTGTAATGAAAATAAATTATACTTGAAACAATGAAGACATGGTTATGATTTTGAGTAGCAGGGTGCGCTCACAGTTTGCTGCAGCTGTAGATTGATGCTGATGATCTGTAGCGTATAATAGGGAGGCACAACTGTTCACTTCCATTCTACTTAAAGGGCCACTTCACCCAAACTATTAAAAAACTCTTCTAGTACCTAACAAATATATTCAGTTTAATTTGATCACAATTTCTGTGTTTGAACTAACTCCTAAGATTTGTTCAGCAAATCATTGAGCCAAAACTTGCAAATAAAATGGGAACAGTTAATAATATGGAGCGGTGAAGTTTTCCTGTAAGGCATAACAGCCCTGTTTCCAACGCAGCTGGGATGCTGATCATTTAACCTTAATGAAATAAAAAAATAAATTGTATGAAGACAACATGTCAAATGTTAAAATATTTCAAAAAACTATACAAATGAGACACACAAACTCTCCCACCGTCTCAGAGCCTGAGCTCGTTTAAGATGAACTGAGGATAATTTCTTTTTTCAATTCAATTTTATTTATAAAGCACCAATTCACACCAAAAGACACCTCAAGCTGCTTCACACTGTAAGGTAAAGATCCTACAGTACTCGAGAGAAAACCCCAACAATCAGACCATCCTCTATGGGCAGCACTTGGTGACTGTGGGAAGGAAGAACTCCCTTTCAACAGGGAGAGACCTCCAACAGAACCAGGCTCAAGGAGGGGCAGCCATCTGCCTTGACTGGTTGAGGGTGAGGGGAGAGAAAGGAGAGCAAAGAGAGACACAGACTATGGGAGAGAGAAGACAACATTTAATGACATGCAGCAGTAACTAATAAATGCATGGGGAGTGAAAAGAGGTGGGTGGAGAAGAAATGCCCAGCACATCATAAGAAGCCCCCCAGCAGTCTAAACCTATTGCAGCATAACTAAGCCTTAACTATAAGCTTTATGAAAAAGGAAAGTTTGAAGCCTGATCT
>VUQH01085393.1:0-13908 GCA_015106775.1 Etroplus canarensis
TTGTGTGTGTGTGTGTGTGTGTGTGTGTGTGTGTGTGTGTGTGTGTGTGTGTGTGTGTGTGTGTGTGTGTTGGGGTGTGTTGGTGGGGAGATTCTCAGACTACACAAGGAAGGGGAAAGTGTTTCAGTGTTTCAGGAGCTGTATGTGAATTATTCATCAGCCCTTAAGGTTTTTGTGGCTGTTGGACTTGTATTTCTTGCCATTAAAATTCTGAGTCAAATGTACTGTAGTCACACATTACAGGTGAGGTGAGCCATGTCCAAACTGCAGTGCAGCATTAGCAGGACAGAACACCAAACTCCAGTGTCTAATGTCAGTCAGACCACCTTTTTTTAAGGTCTCTTCTTTATCAGCCAGCTAGAATTTTAACCTCCTAAAACCTGGCGTCCACACATCACATCACATCACATCACACATCACATTTTGAGTTGGCTGTACCATAATACTTAATTATGTTTAACAGAGACCCGATGTCCACATATGTGGACACTGCCAGTGTAAGTGTCCACATATGTGGACACTCAGAATGACAATTACTGCTGGTAGCTAACATGAGGAGGGGAAAGCTACTATACACCCTGCTAATATTAGGTAAGATTCACATTTGCCTTCAGATTGGCTTCAGTTCTGTGTGACATAGATTAAACAGGGTTCTGGAAAAATTCCTTAGAGATTTTGGTCCATATTGACATGACAGCATCACACAGATGCTGCAGATTTGTCAGCAGGTCCTTGATATGAAGCTCTCATTCCACCACATCCCAAAGATGATCTTTTGGATTGAAAGCTGATGACTTTGGTGGCCATTTGAGTACAGTGAACTCATTGTCACACTCAAGAAACCAGTTTGAGATGATATGAGCTTTGTGACATGGCACGTTATCCTGCTGGAAGCAGCCTTCAGAAGATGGACACCAAGTGGTCACACTGTACAGTGACGAATATGATCAGCAACAATACTCAGGCAGGCTGTGGCATTTAAGTTCAGTTGCTACTAAGGGGCCCAGAATGTGCCAAGAAAATATTTCCCACATCATTACACCACCACGACAAGCCTGAACCATTGATACAAGGCAGAATGGATCCGTTCTTTCATGTTTATGTAAAATTCTGATCCTGCCATCTGAATGCTGCAAAAGAAATTGAGACTTATTAGACCAGGTAACAGTTTTCTAATATTCTGTCATCCAAGTTTGGTGAGCCCATAGGACTTGTAGCCTCAGTTTCCTGTTTTTAGCTAACAGGAGTGGCACCTGGTGCAGTCTCCTGACGCTGTAGCCCATATGCTTCAAGGTTCAATGTGTTGTGCATTCAGAGATGCTCTTCTGCAAACTGTGGTTGTAATGACTGCTGATTTGAGTTACTGTTGCCTTCCTATCAGCTCAAAGTATGGCGTCAACAAGGCATTTTCACCCAGAGAACTGCAACGCACTGGATATTTTCTCTATTTAAACCCATCTCTGTAAACCCTGGAGACGATTATGTTGGAAAATCCCAGTAGATCAGCAGTTTCTGAACTATTCCAGAAAACGTATAACTTTCAAAAATACTTAAATCACCTGTTTACATGCTTAAATTCATTGAGTTGCTGCTATGTGATTGCCTGATTAGATATTTCCGTTAATGAGCAGTTGAACAGGTGTACCTTATGAAGTGGCCAGTGAGTGTGTGGTTCTTGGTGCAGCTTTAAGCTTCAGAACCTTTGAAATATTTTTTGTTGTTTTTTGTGGGAATCAGATTTACATACATGGTTACACCAAAGAAATGACATGGGCTTTCTTATGCGCCTGTAACCTTTACAGTCTGGCGATAGTTTATCCTCTGTTGACTGTCTATGAAAGATGAACTTATCTACTGTGGGATGACCAGGTGAAGTCTTGCTTTAAAGCCATGAGTTGAGCATTTTAGCCATCACCATATTTTGGTGGGTGATTCTGACTGAGGAACTGAACTGCATGCTCGTATTGTAGCAACTTGTTAATTACAAGAAAGCCAAGCCTGAAAGGAGCAGTGTGCATTAATTAAGGTGATCCGTTGTCAGAAATTCAGTTTAACATACATATATATGCTTTTTTGTAGTGTTAAATCACTCTAGGCTAATAATTTCTGTGTTTTGGTTCACTTATGAAATAATATTTAACATCTGCAGTGTTAGGAGTTACCATGTTACAGAGCCATGTTTCTACAGTAGCTCATAACAGACAAATAGACTTGAAAACTGTCTATACTATCACAAGGCACAATGGCTATCATTATTCATTGGCTATAATCTATTGTACTTTCACGGGATAAAAACTGAACTTCTAATTCTGAAATCTTAGTCAATTCAGTTGCATTTTTAATTAAATATGTCTACATACATAAACCTTTAAAGTGGAAATACTTGTGAACATGGTTGTGAAAGAGACGATTTGTTTTCTGACAGCCATGGTAGCCTCTCTGACAAGTAGAAAGAAAGGATAGGTATTCAGTTGTTGCCATCTGCATTCTCACCACTAGATGACTCTAAACAACACACACTGCTCCTTTTAACCATATTTTGCTCTGTGATATTAAATTAGATATTGTTATATTAGGTAAAGCAATATTATATTAGAATGGGGACCACAATTTACAAAATGAACATGACACATTTGATAAGAGCAAAACTAGTGAATGAAACTATAAAATATATCAGGGAAGTGTTCACATAGGTGAGAGATCAAGTGAGCTGAGGCATCATTTTCCTATAGACTTCTATACGGTACCTTCTTTGCATTTTTAGTCACTTTAACTGTTTAGACACTTTTATTCAACATCAGGGAGATCTGCTTTCAATTATTCTTTGTGGTTTTAGGTCATAATTTGTAACACTTATTGCACATGTCTTGGAGCGTGTGCTTGTGATCTTTGCCTTGAAACATGGGCGTGCTTGGTTAAGATGAGGCCAGAGAGAAAATGGGTTGCTGGCAGAGCTGGAGGCCTCTGGAAGAGAGATACTGTTATCTGCTAATGTAGCTCTACCTCTAAAGGCTGCTGTGTCTGTGGTGACTCATCAAAAACACACACAAAGAGACATACACACTTAAGCACTTCTAGACGACATAATCAGACTGGCAAATGTATGCGCACATTAAGACACCCTGAAGGTGACACGGTGCTCTTTCACTTTACATTTACACAAAATCTGTTTTCACACATGCAGAGTGGCCTTGAACTTTTCTAGATCTGTCAAAGGTGCCTGTGAGAACTGAAACGTCCAGCTCAGTCAGACTGGATATTAAGCACATGAGGTGTAATTCGGCCTTGGTGATGGCCCTAACTCTAACTCTTCAAAAGGGCTTTAGTTTGATACTTGCCTTGAGGCACAAATATTAACAAATACAATCGTCTGAAAGCCCACAAAAACACACAGACACATTGTGGAAGCCAAATACATATCATACACAATTTTGCCTTCACATAGTTTTTAAGGCTGTGATCATTTCCTCCAAATCAATAGTCACATGATGTCTTGGACAGATTTCCAGCTGTAGAAATTATACATTACATTCCTTGAAACATTAAAGAAAATAAGGATTTATGTAACAAGAAAACACTTTGGAAATGTCCAAAAGTGCAACTGGAGCACCTTTATCTTTGCAAATAAAATCTTTCCATCTAATAAACACACCTGCACTCATGAGATGGCCAATGAGTGCTGGAGTCTTACTTTGACAGTTTATTTAAACTTACCTTAACCTTCTCTGCGAAGGAAACACTTTATCCTACTGCTAATGCAAGTTTTTTTCATAAAAAATCTTTCCAGAAATTTAATTTCTTTGTCACCACTGCCCGCCAGCTCACCAGCTTTATTTTATTCCAAATTATCTGAAACATGGAATTGACTCTGTTATGGTTCTCTTTTGTAAGCACTGCTCGAAGCTCACATGTAACATTTATACTTGCAGTAAGCAGTTTTTCTGATTCTCATGCTCAGAAGGAGCTGTAATACAGCCCAAAGTCCAGTCCGCATATATGTAATGGATAGTAAGGAGGAGACAGATCAGGATATAGGTTCCAGATAATATTCCTATGATCCTATGATAGAAGATATGCAGTAAAATATGTATTGAATATAAATTAAACATGTAGCATGACTTGTATAAAATGACCTGGTACTTATATAGTGCTTTTCTACTCTGAGCACTCAAAGCGCTTTTTACTACAAGACTCATTCACCCATTCACACACATAGTCATACAGGGCTTTATTATATGCCTTTTAGTGCATTCTAACTTTCCTGCACACATTCGTAGGAATGCATTGGGAGCAAGTTGGGGTTTGGTACCTTGCCCAAGGACACTTTGGCATGTGGACTGGAGAAGCCTGGGATCAAACCAACCTTCTGAAAGATAGACGCTCTACCTTCTGAGCTGCAACCTATGTATGTATGTAAGGGTTTAAACTCGAAAGGATATCCGGCCATGAAGGAAACTGTTAAGTATATATTTTCTTGGTAAGGTTCAGAAAATTTATTTAAATTCAACAAAATTGTCTGAAGATGGCTGTTGAAAAAGCTTTAGCATACGCATCAGTGATTCTCTTTAAAAATAAACAGCACTTTTATGTCATAATAGTGTTCATTTTGTGTTCATAATAAGTTTTCTTTTGCTGGGGGAGGCAAGTACCTACTAAGATCTGCCAGAAGTCACCAGACACAAAGTCAAGGTCTGTTAGTTACAATGTGGTAAACTACACACAAACCAACCTTTAAATTAATCCATGTAAAATAAAATATTAGAGAAATCACATTAAATCAAACTGTGTAAACCTTTTAATCTTAAGCAGATTAGCTTGCAATGCATGTGAAGATGCTGATGTTCTAAGATGAAATAGGTGTATGATAAAGTTGATCTCCACAGGGTCAGTCTTCTCTTTCCTCCTGCCTACAATATGCTAGAAATCCTGTCACAAGCTCGGTCTTTCTTTTCCTGATCCTAACCAAGATCGCATGGGATGGGATGAGAATAACAGTTTATTGCTGCAAAGAAAAGAGACAAACCATTTAAAGTAGGTTAATATTTTAAATTAAATGTTGTGTCTGCATAAATATATTTTTATTATTGACCCATTCTTACTGCCTCAGTGTTACTAATGCATGAGAAAAAACACTGTTATTGCAGTGAATTATATGAAGTCATAAGCGACACTCTGGAAAACAATTACCCAAGAGCCACTGCCTAACTGATGCAGAGGGATGAGAGGAGAGGAGAGCTGAGTGGTTGTTTGTCCTGGAAGCATTTCCTCTTCAGTGTGCCTGACTGTTGGCAGGATGGTACAGTGGATTCAGTTACCATCCTGTAAGCTGAAGGTCATACATTCAGTGTGTTTCACAGCTATGTGTGGAAATAGCTTTTATCAACACACTGACAGTCATTCTTACTCAAGGATTGTCTCGCTGGAGTTTGTTTTGACAGTTGTGGGAACTGCATTGTAGGCACTGAAGGTTAGCAGACACTTTGCACAGTGTTGGTAGACTGATTGAAGTCCATTTTGACAAAGGTGTTTTAGCCTGGTCTATAGTTTGTACTTATGATAATTTATCCATTAGATAAATAAAGACTGGCATGTATCTTGAGTTTAAAATTGTAGAAAAATAAGAAGGTAAGAACTCTGTGACACAACCAGGACAATGCAAAAATCAAGAACTAGAAAGCTTTGTGAACTGGATTAAATGTCTCTCGAAACTCTGTTTAGATCAAGTGCTTAGATGAAGTGTGATTTAATTTGATATATAACTGATGCTTAGAGAACTAGCGGTGAAAGCTGCTTTATGACTTGCAATATAATCATACAATGATCAGCCACAACATTAGAACTAATAGATGAAGTGAATAACACTGTTTATCTAATGGTATGGTGACATTATAGAACATTCTTCTTTACGGTTATGGGATGGTGGTAGATTGATTGCTTGCGTCAGGTCCTCAGCATTTGTGGTGGATCAAGGTCAAGCTACTCCAAAACATTAACTTTATTCTTCCTTGACCATTGGCAGAACAGCGTGTGTCATTTGTATCACAGTTTTGCTACATAACCCACTTTCTCTTAAAATTCAGTTCATGGACAGATGTTCTGACATTTTCCTTGAGACATCACATATTTAAAATTCATTACAAGCAACTCTGGGCTGGATGCAGCAGAACCATCATCAAAACATTATGACACTAACACCACCATGTTTAAATCATAAGATAGAGTGAGGTTCTTTTGCAACTGTGAAATTTTTTCCTTTCTCCAAACATAATGCTTCTCATTTCAACCAAAAATGTTTATTTTGGTCTGATCCGACTGCAAAAAAAAAAAGGTTCAAATAGCCTTCTGGCTTCATCCTGTGATCTTTAGTGAACTGCAGCTGGGCAGCAGTGTTCATGTTGTAACAGTGGCTTTTCTCCTTGCACCCTGTTGTAAATCCAACCTCTTCTACTGTAGCCTGCCAATATGCATGCTTTCTTGGCCTTTCCTGATGTTGACTGTGTATTGAATGCATTGTCTGAATAAGTGATTTGTTTGTGTACATTTCTTGCTTGCTCTCTTTTTGGTTATTGTTAAATTAGGACTCAAAAGAAAAATATCAGAGTATCCCTATTTACAACCCCAATTCCAAAAAGGTTGGCACACTCTATCAGATATCAGTAAAACACAATGCATGCAAATGGGGAATATGTTTTCACAATTTGTTTTCAGAAGGCATCTTTAACACCTCAACCTGTCATCACATGTATGAACTGCTCGCAAACAATCTTTTCAAGTATTTTCAAGTTATGCATTTTGTTTCCCTCTCTGCCCCCTTAGCAACTGCGAGAGGCTTTGCTCACCTGTAAGACTCTACAAAGAGGGGTTGCCTCAGAGAGATAAAACCATATTCTTGATCTTTGTGACCATTCCAAATCTAAGGCAAAAACTGCATGGAGGGATGAGCTGGGTCTTGAATTTACTGAGGAATGGTGGGAGAAAGTTGTAAACAGTAAAAGTACTGCCTCCTCCTGTGCTTATCGTTCATTCATTCAATTTAAGTTTGTACATAAAGTTCATTATTCCATATCAAGACTGTCTGACATACATTAATGTATTCTCATTCTGATATATACCCAGAGGTTGTGAGAGATGTTTGAACTCGGGCTGTCATTTAAGCTATATGGTTTGTCTTTACATAATTTTGGGAGTGACTATTTCAATACAACCCTAGCTGATTCGGCCTAGCTGAGTTGTATGCAGAGAGACTGTCACCTTCAAATCTCTACTGGCCAGACTTTGCCTTCTCCCACAGTGGAAGTGTCTTAATCCTTCCTCTGTCTCTCAATGGATCACAGCAGGGTGTGGGAAGGTTATGTACTGGTTGTGTTCATGTTCATATTTACGTTACTGTTAATGGTAAATTAATAAATAAATCAGGCAAAACTAAAACAAAATACAATGAAATCTGATAAACCAATATTGTATTCACAAAAGAGCATAGAAAACAAGTCAAATGTTAAAAGTGAGATATTTTACTATTTCATGAAAAATACTGGCTCATTTTGAATATGATGTCAGCATCATATCTAAAAAAGTTGAAACTAGGGCAACAGACTGGAAAAGTATATGGCACTAAAAAGAAACAGCTGGATGAAAATGTTGCTTCTCATTACAGACCGGTTGCCAATAAACTGTGATATGTTAAATGTGATTGAGTTTAAAAAGAGCACCTTAGAGTTTAAAGAGAGGAAAGAGCAGATTTTCTCAAAAGTAAATATGGGCAGAGTTTTAGCAGTCTGCCAGAAACTGCGTCCACAAATTGTGGAACAATTTCAGAATACTGAATATTCCATCATCGACAGTACATAATATCATCAAAAGATTCTGAGAATGTGGTGACATCTCTGTGCGCAAGGGATATTCTAAAAACCAATATTGTACACTAGTAATCTTCAGGCCCTTTTTGGGCACTGTCATGGAAATCACTGCTTGGGCTCAGGAGCACTTTGAACACAGTTGGTCATGCCATCCACAAATGCAAGTTCCATCATGCAAAGAAGTCAAATGTGAACTTAATCCAGAAATGCTACCATCCTTCGTGCCAGTGCTCATTAAAAATGGTCTGAGGCTAAGTGGGAAACTGCTTGTGGTCAGACAAATAAAAACAACAAATACAATTTTGAAATTCTTTTTGGAAGCATAGATGCTGCATCCTCTAGACTAAAGAAAAGCCTGCATCTCTGCTCATCAAGAAAGTCACCATCATGGCTGAAAAGACGAGAATGGGACAAAATTCATCTCCCAGTGGTCCAGCAGCTGGTCTCCTCAGTTCCCATGTTTATGGACTGCCGTTAATAGAAGAGGAGATGCTACACAGTGGCAAACATGGCCCTGTCACATCTTTTCTGAGACATGTTGCATGTTGGTTACTCCTGGGGAAGTTAGATATGGATCTGTATTTCCTCCATGTGAACACAATGTGTAGTACTGCAGGTCGGTGAAATCCAAACTCTTTCGAGATGTTTTGAAGCATCAACAGCTTTTTTTTCTAAAATCCTCAGAAATCTCATTTGCTCATGCCGTGATTCATTCCCTCTTTAATGTGTTGAGAAGGTCAGACTTAGCCAGCCAAAAGACCTTGGTCATGTCCTGTTTGGGAATTTGTTTTGCTTTTATTCAGTCACTGATTTTTTATTTTTATTTTTTAACTATGTGCTTATTACTTTCACTTACTGTTTAGGTTTATGCACCAGTGCTCTGGGCAATGTTCTGCTGAGAAACTTTTGGTCCTAGCCTTGGTGTTCATGTGGATGATGCTTTGACACGTAGTACCTACCTAAACATTTTTGCAGACCACATACATCTCCTCATGACAGTAGTGTCCCTGACTGCAGTGGGACTTTTCACCAGAACAATGCGTTCTGCCACACTGCACATAACTGTTCAGGAATGGTTCGAGGAACATGACAGTATTTGGGGTGTTGACTTTTCTTCTTAATTCCCCAGATCTGTCTGTTGGAGCATCTGTTGCAACTTTTTCTTGTAACTGTATGCTAATGTAATCTTCGTGGTACATTACTCCCTCAAAGATTAAAGCTGGAACGTTTCATTTCCTTTTATGAGGCTGCTGTGCTGACCAGCAGAATAGAGGTACAGTAATTACAGCTTCCCTGGCTGTTCACTGCCCTATACTGGATGTGCATTCAGCGATGCTGCACTGCTGCCAAATGTGAAGAGAAGCTGGCATATCACAGGAAAGCAGAGGAGGAGCTGAGCAGATATAATGAAATCCCTGTAAACCTCATAAAGTGGGGGGACGCAGAGCAGTCTGCATGTTAATGTCAGGTCTTTTTCCTGCTCCAGCTCTTCACTGCAAATCTGTCAGAACTGGACATAAATTAACAAAAAAAATCAATTCAAGTCTTCCAGTTAGAAGTGTAGACAGTAGTGCTGTGGTTAGAACTGTTCCCACAAGGTTAGAAGCAGTGGTTTAGTGGTTCAGCTTGTGAAGATGGATAATGAGCTGTAGTAGCGATTGATGTTTGACTCTGCATATTTATTCTTCATTTGACCCACAGCCTGTCCAGGTGGTTTCCCACCCCTGGATCAGAGCACACACAAGTAACGTCGAGACCCAATTCCATTGTCCTGGACATACTTATTCTAAGAAGAAAAACACGGCATAACAGTGGAACATTTGAGAGTTATATTAATGAACAATATTATTCAACAAAGAAAATGGAGGAGTTTCTAGCAGTAAGTATTAAACTTTGGAAAGTCCTTTGAGAAACATCTGATGATAGATGTATTACATCATTTTCTATATGTACAAAAGTATCCAATTTATTTAACAGCAGCCATTTTGACATAAACAAGAGAGCGAAGGTTTTACTAATGACAATGATTTGTAACACCTCTGTTTACTTTTTATTTCACATCACAGTGGCAGATCTGAAAAAGATCTATAATGATTAGTTTTAAGTAAATACTGCATTCAGTAGCTGTAACTGTGGCATTGCTCTTGAGCTCAGTGTATAATATTGACATGCAGTGGACTTTTGTATTATTAGGGATAATGTATTAAAGTATTAAATTTGACCTCTGGCCTCAACTTGTTGCTCAGTGGTAAATAATGCTGAATCCTATGTTTCTGCTGATCATACTGGATAAAGGTATACAGCAATGCTATCACCAAGTTCCCTTCTTGCTTTGAGTTGCTGCTAGGGGTTCCTCTTCTTTTTGTTTACAATGTTGTTTCCAAGTTCATGCCACCAGTGATGCTAAACATGGTTTAGGGAAGAATTTCCAGGTGTTCAGAGAAAAATTGTACTATTACAGGTTTATCACATGCTTATATATTCCCCGTTTGAACTAAATAAACAGAAAAATGCTATGGGCAACCAGAAGTGCAGCTTTACCTTCCATGTCGGGTGAGCTGCACTGCAGGTTGTTGTATGTACATGTGTTTATAACTAAACATGTTTGTGAATGTTTATCCTGGGGAACTGGGTTAAGCTACATGGACATTTCTCACCCCTTCCTGCTCTATGTTCATACTTATCCACACATTTAAATATGGGTGCCAACTGGTGTAAGCATAACCTGCTAATGCAGGAGTTGAAACAGTCCAGTGTCTTGCCAAAGGGCACTCCAGCAGCTTTTGTATAGTTAATGGAGGGATGTTATAAACTTTTATTGTCAGTCAGAGTATCTGCCAGTTGCTTTGGAAGGCTTCTCATAAGATGTGATCATCACTGTTTATTAAATGAAACATGCTTGAGCAAACCTTTCAGTAGTTTATGAGCCCTCTTTAGCGGGCTTTGTGCCCATTGTGCTTTTTAATTGACTCACTAGAAAGCCCTCACAGACACTATCTGCTTTGCCCATGATTTGATTTGAGCAGATATCTTTAGAGAAAATATTTAATTATTATTTTCTGTATTTTTGTGTGGTGTGTTCTCTGACCCCACAAGCAAGAATGATAAAAATAAAGTGATGGAAAAAGAACAGAGGAGTAGCAATGGAAACTGATTTTTCCTCTGAAATGTTCAAAGGAATTTGCACATAACTTACGAACAGTAGTAGCCATAGTAATCTAGTAGTAATAGTGGCTGTCCTTTTGGACTTATTCATCACAATAATATTAGTATTAACAGCGCAACTGTGGTTGTAATAGCAGTGAAATTATAGTAGAGGTTAGGAGTCAGCTGGTAGAGCCATAGCCAACACACTGACCTAATATTCTCTTATGAAAAGAAAGGAAATTGAATTTGATGTATGTATAGAAATTACAGATAGCCTGTGAGTAATAAATCATTTACTTACAGTGTGAGTAAAGGTATTCACCACATCTTGAGTCACAGCAAGTGTGCAGAAGGGCTGAATCAGGAGCTGGCAGGCTTGAGTACAGTAGCCTGGAGGGCTGCATAACAGCATAATGTACACTAGTTATAAATCTGCCAGAAGCGTATAGGGCATGAGAACGTGGTCCAGATTGAATGGAGAAAAAGACTCGAACTGTGTTCCAACTCTCTATTGTCCTATCTCACTCCATCTTCACAGGGACGAAGTCGTTTTATTGTCTGTATTGATCATGTGCGTTTATAGGGCCAACAGGATCATTCTGGAGAGTGGTTCTTCACATTCATTGCATTCTTTGCTCCAAATGACCTCGAGCAAAATCAAGTAATTGAACTAAAATGTTCAGTGTCATCAATCTCTGCCTACTGGTCCGTAACTGCTGCGACAGCTTAAGAGGGAAGATGGGATAACGGTTGGTTGACCTCAGTGTATGAAGAAGGTTTTCAAGGTCACATGCAAGTGACTGTTTTAACAACTGGAAAATTACTGTATCTAAGATGCACAGTTGTAAACTTCTAAAAATTATTTGTTTTTCTGCCATACATTTAGGTAAAGTAAACACACACAGACACAGTTTAATTATGGATTTATAATATTGGTGAGGTAAAATCCAGTAAAACTGATTTTGTTCATTTACAGTGGAAAGACTTTAAATTTTCAAACACTGTACATTTTGAAATGTTGCTTAACAGCATTTAATGACTGTTTCATCATGTGAACATATTTCACCATAAAATTCTGTCAGAAAACATTCAAAAACTCTGCAGTGAGGTTTCAAAAATGTACTTTAAACCATGTACTTACACAGATGATTTTAAAAGCACCCTTGTCAAATTTAATACACAGCATTTATCTAACTGGGATTTCAAAGTTTGTAAAGACAAATATTTTACTTCATATCAGTGTGCTCTGATACGTGCTTTGGTATCTACTATATAAATGAAGAAAAAACAGTGTCAGACAACTGCTTTAGTTGCAGCAGGAGGGGAGGAGTCAGAGATAAACTCAAAAGTTTGTTAAAGAAAAAACTGCCAGCCAGCAAGCAGGTTAGATTCACAGTCTCTAAACCCTGGTAACTGACTCCAAATTAACAGAAAACCCAGGTTCTCCCATCTCAGGGTTAACAAACTCCAGGCTTTCACTCAACCTGCTTTCTGAAACAGGTTCCTGAACTCACTAGGCCTCATGATTTACTTGTTACTTTGGATTTAACAGCATGGACATCACTACATATGCACAGTAACACAGAAAAAACAAAACAAATCTAGATTTTCCTTCCACTAACTTCGGCACCAAGGACAATGCACATTCCCACATTTACTGTAGGTCCTTCAGCTGCTCCCTTGTATTCTCCCCAAGGCGTTGCCACAGCAGATTGATCTGCATTGGTAATTTAGCAGAGGTTTTACCTCTGATACCCTTCCTGATGCAACCCTCCATTGTGAAAGGGGCTTGTGTCCCCACCTGGAATCAAACCAGGGATCTTTTGATTGTAAGTTGACTATGTCAATCACTACACTACCGGGACACCCACATGTATTATAAGTCATCAAGTGTTTAATGTATGCTCTTAGACATACACTACATAACATCATTACATATCATCACTGCCATGGAATAAAACTTAAAAAATGTGACTACATTCCAAAAAGGTTGTGACGCTGTGTAAAATATAAATAAAAATACAATTCTACAATTGCTGATCTGCAAATCTCATGAACCAATATTTTATTCACAAAAGAACAGAAAATATAACAAATATTAAAAGTGAGACATCTTACTATTTCATGAAAAACATGAGCTCATTTTTAATTTTTATGGCAGTGACATGTCTCAAAAATGTTTGGGACAGGGCCATGTTTACCACTGTGTAGTATCACTTCTTCTTTTAAACCAGCCACAGGGTCCCACAAACCAGTGTAGTCCTAGTGCCGGTCCCAAGCCTGGGTAAATGGTGAGGGTTGCATCAGGAAGGGCATCTGGTGTAAAAACTTTGCCAAATCAAATATGTGGATTCATAACACGACTTCCATACCAGATCGGTCGCGGCCGGGTTAACAACGACTGCCTCCGGTGCAGTTAGCCAACAGGGTGCCGGTGGAAACTATGCTACTTTTGGCCAAAGACCAAGGAGGGGGAGAGGGGGAAAGCGTGTTAGGAGGCAGAGAGAGAGAAGGGAAGGGTAGGAGGGTGGAGGTGCGAGCAGGAACTTTAATTATAGACTATGACTGGTAAAGGGAGAGAGCTGGCTGATATGATGGAGAGAAGGAAGGTAGATATATTGTGTGTGCAAGAAACCAGGTGGAGGGGAAGCAAGGCCAGGAACATCGGAGGTGGATTCAAACTATTCTACTATGGAGTAGCTAGGAAGAGAAATGGAGTAGGGGTCATCTTGAAAGAAGAGTATGTGATGAGTGTTCTGGAGGTGAAGAGAGTGTCACACAGAAGGATGACTTTGAAGCTGGAAACTGAAGGTTTGATGCTGAATGTTGTTAGTGCATATGCCCCACAAGTTGGATGCCAGTTAGAAGAGAAAGAGGAATTCTGGAGTAAGTTGGATGAAGTGGT